>PPHD01014577.1:0-16606 GCA_002909625.1 Bambusicola thoracicus
AGGGAATTTGGAATGAAAGGGCCTATTTATGTGAAGGACTTCAAACGTCCTGAGCTGGTTAGGTTCCTAGTTGGGATGAGAGATCCAACCCTGCAGCAAGCCCCCTCTCATCAATATAGCACCCTAGTAGCTATTTTGAACCCTCTGGTAGCTGGAGATGCAACTGTCCAACAAGCAGCACAGACAGTAGCTGACTGTATGGTTAACAAACCTACAGTTAGTAGAGTGGTGTGGTTAGGATGGTATCTTACAGATTTTATAGTTAGAAAGATTATCATGGTGGAAAGAGACAATCAAAAATAAATGAAATTCTCATTTGTGTCCTAGGCTTGCTGTAGAGAACTTCAAAGGAGGGGGGAATCTCCAGAAAAAGATTATTCCCTAATGCCAGTTAACCCTTAAATAGGGTCTAGGAGAGGTAGAGCCAGGCTCCACCCCTTCCAGTCACACAGGTGAATTGCCTTCACCTATGCTCCCATGGCTGACTCAGTCCTTGCCTCAGGTGATGAATCAATGGTTCAGGCTGTGACTCAACAGTTCTCATACACTGACCTAGGGGAAACAATGCCTGTAGGATACAGATGAAATCTGCAGCCTATAGAAACTAGAGAGATTTGACCTCATAAACCAGCTCGAAGGGCTCTATAATCAGGGCTGATGAGAGTGTCTCACTGGCAATTGTGGAATGATCTAATAAAAGCAGGGATGTTACTCCAAAAGATAGATGGATAACTAAATCATCTATAGCAATCCGTCCTGATTTCCAAGCACGTGTATTGCTATAGAAGGTTTTGAAAAGAGAATGATTCCAGTAATACAAACTCAGTTGATGTTAGGTGTTGGGCATCTCTCCCCCCAGGAGTATAAAGTTTCTATAGTCCCAGTTCAGGAATTGGATAGAGGTATAGGCTGTGGTGAATCACTAATATGAAGCAACACTGACTCTCACAGGGATGATACATTATGAAAACTATACAGGAATTAGAGAAAGCAGGAATTATATGGCCTGTCTAGAAATCAGATGAAATATGGTGCATGACTGTAAGATTACAAGGAACTAAATAAAGTGACCGCGCTTTCATGCTGCAGTAGCCAATATAGCCATCTTCCTGGACATATTGAGCAGGGAGTTGGAGGCCTACCACTGTGTCCTGGATCTGGTCAGTGCATTCTTTAGCATCCCAGTTGCTGAGGAATTATAAGACCAATTTGCTTTTGTATGGAAGAGTAGACACTGGAACTTGCAGGTGCAACCATAAGGGTTTGTGTGTTCTCCAACATCCTGCCACAATTTGGTGGTGTGTGATTTGGAAAAAAATGAGATAACACTAATGATGTAAAGCTAATGTTAACTCATCAATATGATGATGTAACATCTTTCTCTTTGTAAGTGCTGGAGAAAGTGGTAGGCAGTTGTTAGCGTACCTGCAGAAGAAAGGATGGGTTATCATTCCACAGAAGGTCCACGGGGCTGGACTGCCCATGAAATTCTTGGGAGTTATTTGGTCAGGTAAGAATAAGATCTTGCCCAATACCATTATTGGTAAAATCCAAGTATTTCCAGCACCAACCACAGTGGAACAATTGCAGGAATTTCTGGGCATATCGCGATACTGGAGAACCTTCATACCCCACCTTGTATGGGTCTTAAGACCTCTATGTCAGTTAACTAAGAAAGGCCAGTTGTGAGCAGAAAGGTTTTCAGCAGGTAACATTAGTAGTTATCCTAAGCACCTATGCTTGTTTATTTGATCCCACTCTCCCTGCTGAAATGGATGTACATGTAACTCAGG
Organism: Bambusicola thoracicus; assembly: GCA_002909625.1. NCBI lineage: Eukaryota > Metazoa > Chordata > Aves > Galliformes > Phasianidae > Bambusicola > Bambusicola thoracicus. Next base: position 1,794 of record PPHD01014577.1, read on the forward strand.
AAAGGTTTGTTTGGGGATTGTGGCAGTGCCAGATCTGTTCGAATCCCAATTGTTTTTTGGTCTCAGGTATGGCATGGAGCAGAAGAGAGATACAGTATGATTGAAAAGCAATTACTGGTTACCAATTCTGCATTGCAGGTGGTAGAGCTAGTAATACAAACAGCAGAAGTTATAGGTAAAAACAATGCTGCCTATTCAGGAGTTGGTGGAAGATATGGCCTGTATTCCTAAGAGAGAGGCACCCAAGTGCAAATGGTGGGACACTAGATTGCTTCTTTGAGGCAATGCAGCTCTTTGTCCTCTGACTCTTAAGGAAGAACTGCAGAAAACACTTGGCCCAGTGACATGCCTCAGTGATACACCCCAGGATGTTTTTGTCACTCCACCAGAGAAGAGTCCCAGACAAGAGGGAAAATAACCAATTCCAGAGAATCCCTGGTACACAGATGAGTCCAGCAGAGAAAATCCAAGTACTTGGTGTGTGGTTGCATGCCATCCCTGAACTGAGATGGTGTGATTTGAAGAAGGGGATGAACAAAGCCAGTGGGATGGATTAAGAACAGTAGGGATGGTTATAACACATCAAGGCCCCTAAGTCCTTCTCAGAGCTCCTTTCCAAGTAGATCACCTCCTAACCTATATTATTGCATGCAGTTATTCCTCCCCAGATGGAGGACTCTATTTTTGCGCTTGTTGAACTTCATCAGTTTACTCTCTGCCCAATTCTCCAGTCTGCTCAGGTCTCACTGAATGGCAGCACAGCCTTCAGGTGTGTCAGTCACTCCTTCCAGCTTTGTATCATCAGCAAACTTGCTGAGGGTGCGTTCTCTCTCTTCATCTATCATAGAATGCCTTAGGTTGGACAGGACCTTAGAGATCATCTGCTTCCAATCCCTCTACCATGGGCTGGGTTGCCAAGCACTAGATCAGACTTCCCGGGACCCAGTTCAACCTGGCCTTGAATGCCTCCAGGGATGGGGTATCCACAACCTCTCCTCCAGCACCTCACCACTCTCTAAGTAAAAATTTCTTCCAAACATATAACATAAATATCTTCACTTTACTTTAAAACTGTTCCACCTTTCCCTATCACTGTCAGGCTGTATAAAAAAGTTGGTCTCCCTTGTAAGATACTTTTAAGTTCTGGAAGGCTGTGATGAAGTCTCCTTGGAGCCTTCTCTTCTCTAAGTTAAATAAGCCCAACCTTTCTTCACAGGAGAGATGCTCTAACTCTTTAATCATGTTTGTGTCCCTCTTCTGGACTTGATCAAATAATTCAGCATCTTTCCTGTGCTGGGAACCCCTACGTTGGACACAGTACTCTAGATGGGTCCTCACAAAGGCAGAGTAGAAGAGGACAGTCACCTCCCTTTCCCTGCTGGCCACACCTCTTTTGATACAGCCCAGGATGCTGTTGGCCTTCCTGAATGTAAGAACATGCTGCTGGCTCATGGCAAGCCTTCTGTCCATCAGGACCTCTAAGTCCTTCTTTGCAAGACTGCTCTCAATGAATTCTTCTCTCAGCCTGTAGACACATCTAAGACTGGGCCTTAACAACTCGCACTTGACCTTGTTGGACCTCATTATGTTCTCATATGCCCAGTTTTTGAGCCTGTTGAGGTCCTCTGGATGGCATCCCTTCCTTCTGCATCAACTGCAAACTTGCTGAGGGTACATTTAACTCCACTGTCTGTGTAATTGATGAAGATGTTGAAAAAGCACCTGTTCCAGGCTGGACCCCTGAGAGACATCACTCATGACTGGCCCCCACCTAGAAATAGTCATTGTCAACAACCCTCTGGCTATGACCATCCAACCAATTCCTTATCCATTAAATAGTCCAGCCTTCAAATTCATTTTTCTCCAACTTAGAGGTAAGAATGTGGTGTGAGACTGTGTCAAAGGCCTTGCACAAGTCCAGGTAGATGACGCTGCTTGCCCTTTGTCCACTAATGCCATAATAGAAGGCCACCAGACTGGTTACGCATGATCTGCCCTCAGTGAAGCCATGTTGGCTGTCTCGGATCACCTCCTCATGTCATATGTGCCATAATACCTTTTTCTGGAGAATCTGCTCCATGGTCTTCCAAGGCACAGATGTAAGACTGGCCATTCTAGTTCCCTGGATCTTCCTTTCTTTCCTTCTTGAAAATGAGAGTGATGTTTCCCTCTTTCCAGGCACAGGAGACTTAGCCTGACAGCCATGATTTTTTAAAATATGGTGGAAAATGGCTTGGCAACAATATCAGCCATTTTTTCCATAACCTTGGGATGTATGTCGTTGGGCCCAGAGGCTTGTATGCATTCAGTCACATGAGGTGGACTCAGACTTGCTCAACTCTTACACTGGGAGGGCTTTTGCTCCCCTGCTCTCTGCTTAGAAGTTTAGGGACACAAGAGGCATGGGAAGCCTGACTGGCAATGAACACTGAAGTTAAGTACCTCAGCCTTCTCCATGTCTGAGGAGGCCAGCTCTCCCTTTCCGTTTATCAGAGGGAGTACACTCTCCTTTTTTTCTCTTTTTGCCCTACGTATCTGAAGAAACCCTTCTTGTTTTTCACATCCCTCACCAAGTTCAATTCCATGTGCGTCTTGATTTTCCTGATCCCATTCCTGCACATAAGAATAGCATTCCTATATCCTTCTCAGGCCACTCATCCCTGCTTACACTTTTTCCTCTGCAGTTTGACCAGCAGATCCTTGCTCGGCCATGCTGATTTCCTGCCTCACCTTCCTGAGCTGTTATTCTGGGGAACAAAGAGCTCTTGTACTCTCGTAAAGACATCCTTAAAGTGCTGCCAGCTATGTTCTGTTTCTTTGTCCATAAGGAGACTTTCTCAGGGGATCTCATGGAACAATCCTTAAAGAGTCTGATGTTTGCTGTCCTGAAGGTCATGGTTCTGATTCCACTTTTTGCCAGGTTTGCATTCCTTAAGATCATAAGCTCAACTTGGACGTTGTCACTGAGCCCAGGTTGCCTCTTATCTTAAACTCTTTAACTGTCTCCTCTGCACTGGGGAGAACCAGGTCCAGCTACACTTCATCTCTAGTGGGTCTGTCCAAAACCTGAACCAAAAAGCTACCATCAATGGACTCCAAGAGTCTCCTGGATTTCTTACAGCTTTCTGTGTTGTTTTCCCAGCAGATATCTGGGTGGTTGAAATCTTCCATCAGGATGAGAGCCTGCGACAGAAGCCAGCAACAGAAGTAAGAAGCCCTTGTCAACAGGCTCTCCTTGATCAGGTGGCCTATAGTGGACCCCAATCACCAGATGTTCAATTTCTAATTTCAACCTACAAGCTCTCAACCTGTTCATGACCATTTCTGAAAGGCAGCCCTTCACTGTCTATCTGCTTCTTAACATAGAAGGCTACCTCCTCATCCCTCCTACCTCGCCTACTTTTTCTAAAAAGCTTATAACCCTCAGTCATAGTATACCACTTACATGAGTTATTCCACAATGTTTCTGTGATAGTAATAAGATCGTAGTTTTCCAATTTCACCATGGTTTCCAATTCCTCCTGCGTATATCCCATGCTACTTGCATTGGTATAGAGGCATTTCAGCTGGGCTTTCTGCTGCATTGTCTTCTTGGAGGAGCCGTACCAGACATTTCTGGGACAAATGAGGATTTTTCTCCCACTGCTTCCTAAAGTGACAGAGTTCTCGAGCTGTTCTCCGTCATTCAACAGTACATCCCTTTCCTCTATCAGATCTACTTTTACAACCCTGGTGATGAGCCCATCATCTTGCTGCCTAATATATTCTTGCTCCTGGTCAGTTGTGTCCCATCCCATGTCAGCCTTCCCATTTTATTGAAGATTTGTCCTAGATCATAGAAACCAAATCCCTAAATGTGACACTATCCGCACAGCCTTCACTCAGCTGGTTTGTTCTCCTCCTCCTGCTTGATTCCCAGGAGGGCTGAGGAGAATGCTACTTCCAATCTGTATCTCTTCAGCATATTCCCAACTGACATAAAGCCTTTTTTGATGTTTTTTAATTTCCTAGTTACAGCCTCATGTGACCCAGCTTGAAAAATCAGTAGTCCTCAGTCTTTATTATATCTGTTATCCTCTTCCTGATGTCCCAAATGTGGGAAGTAAATCTCTCTATAAAGATCATCCAGGTGGAAGATGGGTATCTCAGTACCCCTCAGCACAAATTCTCCAGTTGCTAAGACACTTTATGCTTTTTTTACTGGCACTGGTTGTGACTTAGATTCTCAGTTGGACCTTCTTAATGTGTTTTCCCCTTTCTATTTCTAAGCCACTATCTATACCTTTTTCTTCTTCCATCCCCAGAATTTCATATCTCTTGGCTAGTGGGAATTGCAAGGCTTCTCCTTTTGCTCAAAGTAGAGGCAAGGGTCCGGTCTTCTTCATCCTGCATGTGTTTGCCCTGTTAGGTTGGAAGCCTGCTTATGTTTTTCCCCTTGCTTGGACCTAAGACAGTGTTGTCAGTCTGCCCATGCCACTGCATTATATCGGGTGTCAGTGTTTCTCTACAACTGCTGGATACATCTCAGCCTGGTGACTTGCTCTTGCATCTTGGTCAGCTGCTCAAAAAGATCATCAAGCTGGATGCACCTGAACCCATGATAGACCCCATTTCCCTCAGTCTCTTGGGTGACTTCCACGTTCTGGAGCTCCCCACAACCAGAAATCTGGGCAACTCTTTCACTCCTTGGGAGGTCCATCTGGGTACACACATCAGCCCAGAAGGATTGTGGTCCCTGCATCTGCGTTGCTGCCTCAGCCTGGCTTTTGTAACAGGTGATCACCATGCTTATTTCAATAGGATGCTGAACTATCCCTGCTCGACCTACCTGCATGAACTGATGTGCAAACTGCCATGCCATACCTTTTGACATGCCATGCCCTGTTTGTCCATCCTGTTTGCCATGTTCCTGGGAGCTGCATTCCCTGGGAAGAGCTTTTATAGGCACAAGGGGTTGGCTGCCATCACTCCCAGCTCTGTCAACATCACATCAGAGCTGCAACTGCTCTAGGCTCTGCTCTTCCTAGTCATAGGGACTGGGGACTCCTTGCTCTTCATGTACCTCTTTTTGTAGTTTTCCATGATTTTCTTGCAGTTTTGCCTCTGTGAAGGATCCCTCAGTGTGAACCTCCATTCTCAAAGTCAAGCCTCTTGAGATTTTCAAGGTCATAGATGAAGATACTGAACAAGACCAGGCCCAGTACCATCCTCTGGGCATCACTGCTAGTTACAGGCCTCCAACTGGACCCAGAGTAATTGGTCATAGCATTATGAGCTCTGTCAGTCAGCCAGTTCTCAATCTACATCATTCTCCACTCACCTATCCCATACTTTCTAAGCTCCTTTATAAGCATTTTGTGGGAAACAGTGTCAAAGCCTTTCTGAAGTCAAGGTACGCAACATCTACTGCTCTCCCATCATCTACCCAGCCAGTGATATCAAAGAACGCTAGTTGGCTGGTCAGGAGTGGTTTTTCATTGGTGAATGCATTTTGACTATTCTTGATAACACTGTCATTCACTTGCTTGGTGATGACATCCAGTATATAAGTTGCTCCATCACCTTTGTAAGGATGGCAGTGAGACTGACTGGCCTATAGTTGCCTGGATACTTCTTCTTGACGTTTTTGAGTGACATTGGCTGCACTCCAGTCTTCAGGAACCTCCCCCATTCTCAGGACTTTTCAAAGGTGATAGTGACTTGGCAATAATTTCAGTGAGCTCTCTCAGCACTCTTCAGCGCCCATGGATTTGTGTGCAATTGATTTTGTCTATACAATCTTTAACAAGATTCTCCTCAACTAAGTGGAAGTCTTCCTTTCCCCATACTCTCTCTTTTACTTCCATGGTCTGGGATTTCTGACAAGTAGTCTTACCAGTAGAGACTGAATCAAAGAAGTAATCCTAAATTACGAACTGTGGCAGTTCTCTAAAGTTTAACTTATTCCTTTGTGACATATAAATATTCAATCTGCTGTCTTTCTGAAGAAACTGTAAAATTAGAAACCTCTGAAGTATTATTAAGAGTTTCTAACTGGTGAATGTGTGTGTGCAACACAACAGAGCTGTCCATGCAGATACCCTCTTTTGTATTATTTATTGCTTCTTTCTTAATGTTATTCAAATAAGATGATGCAATTTGACCAGGATCTGCATTTAAGTGATATGATATCATGATATAATGTGATCCATGGGTCTGTGTCAGGGTGGAGGCCAATCACAAGTGGTGTCCCTCAGGGGTGGGTCTTGGGACCGGTGCTCTTCAACATCTTTATCAATGACATGGATGATGGCATTGAATGCACCCTCAGCAAGTTTGTGGATGACACCAAGCTGAGCGGTGCACTCAATATGTTGGAAGGAAGGGAAGCCATCCGGAGGGACCTTGACAGGCTGGAGAAGTGGGTCCACAAGAACCTAATGAGGTTCAACAAGACCAAGTGCAGGGTGCTGCACTTGGGTTGGGGCAATCCCAGGTACTTATACAAACTGGGGGAAGATCTCCTTGAGAGCAACCTTGTGGAGAAGGACTTGTGGGTCCTAGTTGATGAGAAGCTGGACATGAGCCAGCTTGCAGCCTGGAAGGCCAACTATGTTCTGGGCTACATTAAAGAAGGGGTAGCCAGCAGGGAGAGGGAAGTGACTGTGCCTGTCTACTCAGCTCTTGTGAGGCCCCATCTGAAGTACTATGTCCAGGCCTGGGGCCCCCAGTACAGGAAGGACGTGGAGCTCTTGGAACAGGTCCAGAGGAGGGCCACAAAGATTATCAGAGGACTCGAGCACCTCTCCTGTGAGGATAGTTTGGGGGAACTAGGTTTGTTTAGTTTGGAGAAGAGAAGGCTCCAGGGAGACCTCACTGCAGCCTTCTAGTACTTGAAGGGAGCATATAAACAGGAAGGGGAGCAGCTGTTTACAAGGGTTGATAATGATAGGACAATGGGGAATGGTTTTAAACTGGGACAGGGGAGGTTTAGGTTAGGGAGAAGTTTTTCACACAGAGGGTGGTGACACACTGGAACAGATTGCCCAAGGAAGTTGTGGATGCCCTGCTGCTGGAGGCATTCAAGGCCAGCCTGGATGTGTCTCTGGGCAGCCTGGTCTAGTGGTTGGCGACCCTGCAATTAACATGGGGGTTGAAACTCAATGATCATTGTGGTCCTTTTCAACCCAGGCTATTCTGTGATTCTATGATATCTCACAGTTGCCATTACTGTGGCTCCCAGTCATCAGATAAGATGTGGCCGTATGAATTCCTTCAGACTGTTGCCATGGCAGAAACTAGCAGGTCTGATTGATAGGCTTGTAACTACTCACAGAAACAAAAACAGATCTACTGGATTTTAAGTTGCAGGTGTTTTCTGTGTTAAAACAGAACTTTAGTAACTATCCAAGTACTCCTTACAACACCTAAGAACATCTGCTGCAAGTTCTCTAGGTCCCTGTGGGTGGGTCAGAATACATGTAATAGCTGCATAGGCGTTTATAGTCAACACTAAAGAGATCCAAAACACTGGGGTCCTTTCTATGTAGATCAGTAACATATGCTAAAATATCTGAGCATATAGCAAGCAGAGATCTATTTAACCAGTGATTAATAACAATGTATTCCATTACTAAGCTGGCTGGAATAGTCATTGCTACGATAGATAAGATGTGATTAAAACGGTGCCCTCATTATTTTTCCTCTGATTCGCATTGTGTGGATAAATCTATCATCCACTCTTCCTGCTTAATAGCCAGCTGCCATAGCACTTGTAATGCAACGTTTTCATTAGATTCAGAAGTAGAACACACAAAAGGACTAGGAAATGATCCTGGATTTTTTTTCTCAGATAGATAAATGCTACAAGAGATTATTAGCACTGTGATGATAATGAAAATTATCTGATTTGTAGCCACCTCTGCCATTTCTGTGTAGTTGTTTTTTTTTTTCTTTTTTAAATGCATAAATCTGAAAAAGAAAGAAGAGGCTGCAGAAGTTTGAAAGAAAATGACACATAGTTTTTATCTATTTATGCAGAGAATGTTCTCAGGAAGACTAGATTGGGAAAATATTGTCTAGTTTGCTAGTTTAATACTGTTGAATAATGAGCAACTTTCTATAGCAAAAAACTGATGGTGTTTACTTTTTTTGTTCTTCCAGGAACGTCTCTTGATGAGTCTTTTGCCTAGGAATGTTGCAATGGAAATGAAGGAAGACTTTTTGAAGCCTCCTGAAAGAATTTTCCACAAGATTTACATTCAAAGGCATGACAATGTTAGGTAGGATTGATATCCCCCATTAAGTAATTTAAAACAGAGAATGTTCATAACAAATACAGTGATATGCACTTGTGGTCAGGTTTTAGAATATAATAGACAATCAGTACTGTGATTTATTGTATACAGTCAAGGGGAGAATGGATCCACCAGGAAGACTTAAGAGACTCAAAAGTTGACTTAATAAGTCGTTTTGAATATTAATGCTGGGAGGTAGGAAACTTCTTTTCAAAGAAATGATAGTTCTTTTTGTACTGCCTCACTTTTTGGGTGAATAAGAATTTATTTTGTATGGTAAAAATTACGTGTTTTTATTTAGGTTTCTGATAGTAAGATGGATTACTTTCTGTGCAATAGCTTTTCCAATAGCATAGAAGTTCAGGAAATACCATACAAACTTATGAACATGTATGTCCATCCCCATCATACAAGCATTCCTCCTCAGAACAGGCTATTGACCAAGGCCCAATTCTACTTCTTGCACTTGTTCACTAACAAGAGCTAGGTAACACTGTACAAATGACCTCATTCATATTGATTGTGGTTAAATTCTCATTTTCTGTTCTCTTTGCCCTTCCAAACACATTCCTTAAAGGGCTTGTCTGAATGGTGTTGTTTTATGATATTGTCTCTAGTTACATTTTTTCCACACCTAAAACAGTTTCAAAGAGACTTATACCATCCTTGCACTGAATAAGATATAGCTCCAGTAAGAGAGGTCACAGAACTGTCCTCTCCTATGATTTTTACCATGTGCTCATGTGGCAAAGGAGCAAACTATGTAAGTTCCCCTCTTCCTTATCCTGAGGTATATTTTCCTACTCTTGGGTTTCAGCCTATTTCCCATTGAGGTGACTCTAGTATTTGAAAAGACCTCTTCTTAGTGGCTAAGTTGCTGCAATTACAATTTTGGAAGTCAGAGAAACAGAGGTTGCTGTAATGGGAGTGCTTAGAAGACTTACAAATCGGATCAGTTTTACACTGTAAGTTAATCATAAAATCACAAAATATTGTCATTGAGTCCTGCTGCTGGCTCCTCACAAGGTCACCCAAAATTCACACTATGAATGAGTATGAGCACACTGTCCAAATGTTTCTTTACTCCAAAAGGTTGGTACCATGACCACTGCCCTTGGGAATCTGTTCCAGTGCCCAGTGACTCTCTGAATAGGAGCCTTTTCCTAGCTCCCACCGTTGACCCTCCCCTAATGCAGTTTTGTGCTGTTTCTTTGGGTTGCATTACTGAATTTATTAACAACACTTTCCAGTGGTTAAATCCTACATAAAGGTGATCATCATCACTACATATAAAAAAACTCTTGGTCTTTAACAAGAAACTTTAAGTTAGTTGTCGGTATTTAAATATCCCAGTGCTGGTGCTGCAAAGTAGACATTGTTTATGATCTTTGACAATTCTCACTTGCCAAAATCAAGGTTGTCAGGGTTGTGAGCCCCTCAAGGAGAGAATTCAAGACCAGAAATTGAACTGTCTGCTTTCTTCTCTATTTGTCTTGTTTATTTTTCATGCTTTTAAGCTGCTATCCCCCTACCAACACTGATTGCCCTTTTTCTTCTTCTTGCCCATCTTCTTTCTCTAGGTTATGGCCAGCCTATTTCAGACACTATGCTAATTTTTTATGCTCTCTGCCAGATTCTTGTTGCTTGGGTGCCACATCCTGCTGTTTTTGTCCCTTTGGTGATCACATTGCTCATATACCTGTAAAAAGTTGTGTCTGGTTATGCCGTCACAGTGCTATGAAATACGTATGCTGTTGGCTGCATTTATATTCAGATTCAGTGCAATCCTATGTTGTCCTTGTTAGTTCACTATCCTGGTTTCAGCTGGAACAGAGCTTTAGGAAAACAAGAATGTTGATAACACACCAATGTTTTAGTTGTTGCTGAACAGTGTTGTACAGAGCCAAGAATATTTCATTTTCAGCTTCTCATACTATCCTGCCAGCAGGGATTATGGGGGAACAAGGAGCTGGGAGAGGACAGAATGAGTACAGCTGATCTAAACTGGCCAAAAAGGATTCCATAAATATTGTGAAAAAAATATAGAGCTGTGGGGAGTTGGTCGCAGGGGCAGCCACTCCTCAGGGATCAGCTTGGCATTGGTCAGTGGGTGGTAATTGCACTGCGTATTGCTTGTTTTGAAAAAAATATATATATATATATATATGATTGTTATTATTTTTTTTTTATTCCTTTCCTGTCTCAGTAAATAGTATTTATCTCAGCCTACATGTTTGTTGTTGTTTTTTTCTTGTTTGGTTGTTTGCTTTTTTTTTTCCTAGCTGTAAGGGTGAGGAAAAAGCTATGTGGTCTTTAGCTGCATTCTGGGTTAAACCACAACATACTTTTGTAATTTACAAGCACAGCAGGTATTAATGTTTGTTACAGAATTATAAGTCGTCTTAAACTGCACTACTTTGCAGTTGAACTCTTTGATTATAATGATTCTGAGTTCACTGTTGTGCTGAAGACTTTTTGAAACTTAACCTGAAGAATGCCCTTCTTCTGCATGAAATGGCATTTCATATATTTTATAACACTCTTGCAGATTACTCACCTTATTCTATGTGCAGTTCATAGAACATTTTGAACTTGAATACCCTATCTGGAGAGGTGAATTCATTCTCTGACATTAGGAAGGTATTTTGAGGTAAATGGAGAAAACATGAGATTTTAATATGAAAGAAAAAATCTTTAGAGAAGATATGTGAAAACTGGAGATATCCTCTTATCATTGTTACACAAAAGAATATAATTTCTTCTGCTAGTAATGCAACTACTGAATTCAGTAAAAGAAAATGTGGGGAAGAGTGCACTAGTAAATGATCAGCAAGATACTGCTAGCTGGTCCCAGTGGACCTGTTTCACCCTGGGAGCTGTGTAACTCTACACATTTGAATGATGCAGGGGAAACTCCCTGCACATGCCACCCTGACACCAGTGTATAGGACAGTTCTGTAGAGTCTCTTCATGAAGTGCCAGTAACAAGATGTGGACTTTGTCATCCGAAAACTCTTTACCTCCAATGAAGCGTTAGAAAGCAATGTTTCTTTATTCATCATGATGCATGCTGGGTGACTTGACAAGCAAGTGCATGCTCTCAGAGTTCAGATTCTACATCTGAATAGTTAATACATGCATATGCAGTACATTGCCATATATATTCATTCTTTTTCTAGGACTAATAGATATGTGTCAATGTCCCTTTGGGCAGGCTCAGTGGCATTTTGGGTGGTCTATTGCCCACCTATTTCTTCCCCTTTTTTCACCATCAACTTCATCACTGAAACCTTTGACAGGCTTTCATCTATTTTTCCTCAGTTTGGAAGATTTCCATTGCTTATTAGACCCCAGTGAGCCACTTTTTAAAAACAGTATACATGGAATCCGAGGAAAATGTCCTTGCATGTTTTGAGGCAAAAGACAGAAGCCTCCTATTATGTTTCCAGTGCAAAATTATTGAGGAGCAAAATTATTGAGGAACATAAGGCTATTTACCCACTAAAGTAGAAATGGAAAGTTTTAGAACTTATGGATCGTTTTTGTTAAACGAAAATATGGATTCTAAAACTAATGTATTAATCCCTATTGCTAAACAAACCAACCTTCCTTTTAAGGGAAATGGAAACAACTTTTTCTCCTTTTGAGTACTGGCAATTAATCTGGCCAGAGCTAAGGGACTATCCTTGTATTCTCATAACTTGCTCTTTTCATACCACTCAGTCTGAAAAAATGACAACAAATGAAAAGCCCCTCTATATTTCTAAATTTTTGGAGTTTCAAACATCAAAGCTACTCACTGAAAAAAAGAAAATATACTGTGTATTTTCCTTTTTTTGTTGTAATCCTTTCCCTTTTTCCTGACAAATATCTGGGACTGTGAGAATATCACCTTCCAGAAAGACAGGCTAGAAGAGGTAGGCACAAAATTAATAAAGTGTATGATTTTTCTCTCCTTTTTTTTTTTTATTTAAAAAGGAAACGAAAAGGAACCACAACCAACACATTTATTTTAGCCATCTAAATTTAAAAAGAAAAAAAAAAAGTTTTCAAGCACTAGATCGTGCACGTGAAAAATTATTCATTCACATGGGGTTTTATTTTTCTTTCTGCAGGAGAAATCATTAACCTCCTTTAATATCAGTTGAATATTTCTGTGTAGTGAAAGGGCAGTTTAAAACTTAAAAAGGGACTGTCAATGAATATACCCCATGGAAAAGCACTGAATAGATGGCTCCATATACATCTGACCGTAGCATCAAAAGAATGCATAAAGGGCCTCAGGAACAACAGTAATTGGATAGATTATTTTCTTCTCCAAATTACTCATATGTAGCAGATTGAAAATGCCTGCTGGGGCAGACATATATAAATTCACAATTTGGAGAAAATCAGTTATATTTTACTGACAGTGATACAAGTTGTAACAATATTATTAAGCTTGGTAGTGTTCACTGATGGAGATCCCTGCTTTGCCATTTGTTCAGATAACAGAAAGAGCAGCATCTCTGAACCAAGGAGATAAGGAAATTCTGCAGAGTCTTTGTAACAAGGAAATAGGAGATCCTGCTTAGAATCAGTTATTGGATATGTAACATACTTCTAGGAAACCTCTGAATATGTAACATACCTCTTGGAATATGTCTGCATATATAACACAAGTAATGTATGCTAATTGAAGACCTTTTATGTAAGTTATGCATGTTAGGAGGATTACCACCATGCATCCAGCAGTGTTATTAAAGAATGCCTGTTTGCTGATCAACCGTCTTATGGTATCAAAAGTGAAGAGGATAAAATCTTGGACACTTTGTACTCCTTCAATTACCATGCTTGAACTTTTATAATTAAGCTCTAATAGAAGCAGATCCTTGTTTTTACAGTGTTCACATGTAATGTTTGACCTTTGCAGAAAGAAATACAGAAAGCCCAGAATCTGAAATGTTGTTTGGCCACCTGAGAGATTTATTTTCTTACCCTGTAACTCAACATTTTTCATTTAGAATTTTCATTTTTAAATGAATTGCTTCAATATTAGAATTTTGTTTAAATGAATTCTTACATTTTTTTCTTTCCTTTCTCTTGATTTCTCCTAATGCAGTGTTGTGTGATGGTTATGTCATTTTTTTAAAATTTATTTTCAAATGAAGTGCAATATACAGAAAGAACTGCTCCTTCCCCTCTCTCACGGTTCATTAACTTAACTTTCAAAATGCATTAAGCTTGCTATTCAGCAACAGCTGCATGTGAAAAAAGAAAGATCAGTAGCCTCAAATTTGCCTTATACCTGGAATTAAAATAATAGTACAAGAAAAGCACTCCAAGCCTCTAAATGTATTTGTACCTGAGCAGGACAGAACAAGATCTTCCCCAGATAAGCTTCATTATCTCCCATTTTCACTGTGTTAAAGACAGTGTTTAAAACAGAAACTACAGAAACTATGGAAACTTCCCAAAGTAGAGGTCAAAAAGAACTGTCATAATATGGTGAAAACCAGTCCTTTACCAACATGTTCTTCACTCCACAGTTCTGCTGCTTCTCCTTTGTTTTGCACAAAATGCCTGACATGCCTGAATATTACTCAGTGATCTTGAAGATTTGATGGTCTTTGTCACAGTCTGGGGGAATGTGAAGCTGTTAGAGAGTGTCCAAAGGTGAAGGGTGTGTTATGTATGAGGAGCAGCTGAGGTCCATTGATTTGTTCAGCCTAGAGGAGACTGACAGGAGGCCTCATGGTGGCCTACAGCTTCCTCACTAAGGGAAATAGAGGAGCAGGTAATGATCTCTTCACTCTGGTCACCGTGACAGGACCCTGGGGATGGCATAGAGATGTACCAGAAGAGGCTCAGGTTGGGTGTTAGGAAAAGTTCTTCACTAAGGGGGTGGTCAGGTGCTGGAACAATCCCCATGGAAGTGGCTACTGTACCAAGCATGCTGGACTTTATGAAACATTTGGACATGCTCTCAGAGAGAGTTTGAATTTTGGATGGACTCAGGAGTTAAAGTTGATGATCCTCATGAGTCCCTTCTGACTCAGGATATTCTATGATTCTATGATTCTATGATTACATACATGAAATGTAGGTTGCAAAACAATTTAACCACAGCAAAAAACAAAGGCAGCTCATAGGCAGGCCAGCAGTAACAATTACATCATTGCATGGTGGTCATAGTTAGATGAATTCTACTCGATTTAAGTAAGCAATTGATTTGGTTCCTATGCTTTTATTAGAGAATTAAGAAACTTAGAAAGCAATCCAACAAAATCAGTGCCATCTAAATCATACTTTATAGGATCAAGTGCTTTATCTATAAAGAAATGATTTGATCTAGATATGATTGTATCAGGACTCAGGACTTGAATGTATGCTAATTTTGAGGACAACACTAAATTGGGATGAGCTGTTGACTCCCTCCAGTGTACAGAGGCCTTGCAGAGAGATCTTGATAAACTCTAAAACTGAACAATCATCAACTTCATGAAGTTTAACAAGAGAAAATGCTGGATTCTTCATCTGGGATAGGGTGATCCTAAA
>PPHD01014578.1:1008-15763 GCA_002909625.1 Bambusicola thoracicus
CTCTGGAAACATCCATCCATCCATCTTCAAATAGAAGAGATCAATAAATTCACTTTCTCTTCTGCCCCTTTATTGTTGAACAGTTCTTCCTCAACACTGCTATGGGAGTGCTACTTTTTCTCTTCACTTCAAATAGTTAAATAAATAAAAGCAGTGGCCCTGTTTACGATCTCATTTTACCACTTTTAAACTGAACAAATCTTCTGAACTCAAAGGAATTAAACTGATTTTAAACTCCAGAGAGGGAGAACAACTTCCACTCTCTTTGTAGATTTTTTTTTTTTAATATAGATCAGAGTGGCTTACAGCAGTCTGGAAACTGATTAAGAAAAACAGCCAACTTGAAAGGTGTCCTCTTAAAAGACTTTTAGAGGCACTTATGGAAAGTTCTATGTAATTTAATGTGCATGGCACCAATACAGTTGTGCTGCAGTTACTTTTTGAACTTGTAAAACTAAGTAATCCACAAAATCTTTTCTGTGGGATTTTAACCTGTCAATGGCAGAGTAATCTGCTGTTTTTACTGGTATGTTGATACCCTAAAAATATGGAAGAACATTTGCATTGCTTTAGGCTTCTCAGGTCAAAAAAGACTACAGCAGAGGCCCACAAAGATGACTGGGGACCTGGAGCAGCTCCCCTGTGAGGAAAGGCTGAGAGACCTGGGACTGTTCAGCTTTGAGAAGAGAAAGCTGAGAGCTGATTTCATCACAGTCTATAAATATCTAAGGAGAGGGAGGCAAGTGGATGTGGCTAGGCTCTTTTCAGTTGTGCAAAGAGATAGGAAAAGGGGCAATGGCATAAACCAGAACATATAAAGTTCCATATGAACATTTTACTGTGAGAGTGACAGAGCACTGGGACAGGATGCCCAGAGTTGAATCTTCTTCTCTGAAGACATTCAAAACCCACCTGGACACTTTCCTATGTAACTTACTGTAGGGAGCCTGCCTTAGCAGGTGAGTTTGACTCGGTGATCTCCAGAGGTCCCTTTCCACACCTGCAAGTCTGTGATTCTGTGAAATGAGCAGTCAGCAGAACTTGTGAGGACCGGTGTCCTTGTGGGAAACTGCATGGTACTGTATTACGCTTTCAGATGTCTGAACATGCAGTGTAAGTTAGCAAGATAGCTGATCAACGTCATGGTGGCATCAGCAGTTTTCACCTACTTGGAGATTTCTGACTAAGGCATTATGTAAAACACACATTGACCTAGTGCTGACCATGGTGCTGACCATGGTGCTGACCATGGATATGGGTCCTATTTGGAAGACAGTGTTGCACCGCCATGTGAGACCCTTGCTTCCTGCAATGTGCTGTTGTACCTATACAAGAAATCTCACTGATATTACAGTAAAAACGGGGGAAGGAAAGATTCCACTGCAGAAATATATCGCTACTGCTCTCATCCCCTTTATTATATATTTACTGTAGATTTATTTCATTCTCATCATTTCCCCTCTTCCTCCTCCGCAACCTACCTGCCTCATGAGCGTACTGCACACCCAGAGGTGTGCTTACCGCTGCTCTTCAGCAGCTGAGTTCAGCAGTGCTGAACCATTCAACCACTGAAACATCTGACCCTGCTTTTTCAACTGCTCATTCATTGAGCCCTGTGAAAGCCACTTCAGTAGTTACCATTTCAGTAAAAGAAAAAGGGAAGGCTTTTCATGCATCTGATTGTGCGTTTCAGATGGAGAGGAAATACAGAAGTGGTCCACATACCCGTATGATATGCATCATCCCTATGTATACTTGTGAGGAAGGCAATGTGAATGCTGTCTCATGCTCTGAGCACGCAGCTGCAGCATTCAGTAGCATTTCACAGGTGGCTGAGGCTTTTTTCAGGTCTTAGATCCTCCTGGGGGTGTCAAACCTTCTGATTTAGGTTCCCTTTTTTTCTTTTTTTTCCCTCTCTCTCTCTCTTTTTTTTAGACAGAAACTAGAACCTGAAAGGACCTGAAAACATCCTTTGAAATGCTGTGAGCGTGGCAGCTGTGCTTTGGAGCTCAGAGAGAGGAGAAAGGAACTGCAAATTACAGAAGGAATTTTTTTGTGGTACAGAAAATCTTCTAGATTTGACTTATTTCCCTTAGTGATAAAAATGCCTCCCACATGTCCTGAAATGTTATTTTTCCTTTGTGTGGACACAAGACATGGAGAGAGCAGAGAAGAATAAAAGAATAAAGCAATCCCAGGTATTTATACAAACTGGGGGATGATCTCCTTGAGAGGAGCCCTGTGGAGAAGGACTTGGGGGTCGTGGTGGACGAGAAGCTGGACATGAGCCAGCAGTATGCACTTCCAGCCTGGAAGGCCAACTGTGTGCTGGGCTGCATTAAAAAAAGGGTGGCCAGCAGGGAGAGGTCAGCTCTTGTGAGGCCCCATCTGGTGTACTGTGTCCAGGCCTGGGGCCCCCAGCTCAAAAAAGACACAGAGCTCTTGGAACAAGTCCAGAGGAGGACCACTAAGATGATCAGAGACCTATAGCACCTCTCCTATGAAGAAAGGTTGAGGGAACTGGGTTTGTTTAGCTTGGAGAAGAGAAGGCTCCATTGTGTCCTTCCAGTATTTGAAGGGAGTGTATAAACAAGAGGCTGAACGACTGTTTACAAGGGAGGACCATGACTGGACAAGGCAGAATGGTCTTAAATTGAGACAGGGGAGATTTAGGTTAGATATTAGGAGGAAGTTTTTCACCCAGAGGGTGGCAACACACTGGAACAGGTTGCCCAGAGAAGTTGTGGATGCCCCATCCCTGGAGGCATTCAGGGCCAACCTGGATGTGGCTCTGGGCAGCCTGGTCTGGTGGCTGGCAACCCTTCCCACCGCAGGGGGCTTGCAACTCGATGATCATTGTGGTCCTTTTCAACCCAGACCATTCTATGATTTTATGAAATGAAAACCAACATTCTTATATTTAAAGAAGAATCTAAGTAGAGGTATCCTGAGTTAGACCAGTGCTCTGCACTAACACCATCCCTGGCAGGAGCTGTCAGATCTTGTCAAGCAAAGAGCTTTCTTTATTGTCTTGAAGTTTATCAACAAATTTATCAATTTAATTTATCAATTGATTAATTTATCAACAAATGATATACAACTCAGGTAAAGAAACTGTTCCTGTTCTGACATACCTGTATCTGACAGCCCAAATAGATGTGATATTTTATACATGCCATTGCAATGTTTTGTTGAAGCTATGGAATTCTGTACTGAGATATAATGTGGCTCTTTCAGCTTTTTCTTATTGCCCAGTGTATTAGCATAAGAATGGTAAGAAGAATTTCTGTGTTTTTCATGGTAGAGGTCAGCATTTGTAAGACACTACCAGCAAGACAGTACATAATATGAAGTCATACTTCACCTATACCAAGCAACAAGCCATAATGTTATCTGTTAAAAGACTAATGCTTGTGTTTGGAACACTCAGTTGCAGTTGAAGCAATGCTAGGTCTAGACTAGATCTAAACAAGCAGACTCACAATAGATGGACAAAATGATAAATCCAATGATATCCCTCCTGTTTAACTTATATTGCAGTGCATTTTTTAAATAATGTTTTGCAAATGGTGAGGAAGAGGGGGAAACAAACTACAAATGTGACTCTGGGTGTCTTCCTGCAGATTGGCAGCACTGAGGAACACACAGGGGAAAATACTGACCCTACCTGAAAAAACAAAGGTAATTTCACCATTAATACTGGAAAATGGCAACTTTCCTTCCATCCATCTATCACTGACTGCACTTTTGAAAACAAAGCAGTATTTTGGAGGCATTTAGTGAACTAAACTTCCTGCTGACTGAGAGCTTGGAAACCAGGTTACTTCCAAGTCTTTTGAAAATTTGACCCTCAGGAGTGGAACATCAGCAGATGGTCAGAATTAGGCTTTCAACCTGACCCAAGATTATAGTGCATAGTACAGCTTCCAAATAATGACACTACAATTTTGAATAAAGATAAGAACCTTATGTAACATTTCTGAAGCGCACACACGTTGATAGACAACAATTTTAACCAAAAGATGTGGCCCCAGCAAAGTCACCACTCCTCAGCAGTAATAGAAGCAGTGGTGAGCAAAGTAGTGACTGCCCTTTGTGACAACAGGACCCGTGGATTGTTGTGCCAAAGCAAACATGGCAATGCCTGCTGTAATAACAAACCACAGTAACATCATCTATTTGAAGTCAAAATCCCCTGGAAGTACTGGATACCCACATTTCACAGGCAGACAACCTACAGCATGTTTTCAATATCCTGTGCTTTTGCAGTGCAGCTGCTCAATATCTGATCATTCCACTTGCATCTCATTTTCATCTCACGGCTCTACTCTGCTTTCATTTTGTTTTACATGTTATAAAGAACTGCCATTAAAGTCAACATGTACACAGATTATGTAAATGAGAAGCAAGTTCAAAATCATCTCTTCTGTCTCACATGCACACTCATTCAACAGAATTACATCTTCTCCCACAAACACTCGTTTCAGAGGGTGTTTGTTGTATTAGGTCACTACCACTTACATTTTTTTGTTGTTGCATCCTTCAACCTTTTCCTATGCACTATTTACTGTCATTAGAAAACATAGTAATATAATCACACTACAATAACGCAATGAAAGCGGGGACTAACTTCTATAATTAGTTATGGTCAATAATTCATAAAATCATATCATTACAGTGCTAGCACCCAAATTCTGGGCATAATCTAACAAAAGGCTGACCTATCAGGCCAGTAATTTTCTTTGAGCTACTCTACACATCAGGAAAAACAGATCACTGGCATCCACTGTATGATGTCTCTTCAACCACACAGACAAAAGTAGATGCAGCTAAAGCTAGAAGGTCAGCAGCTACTTCATTTGGTATGTGCAATTAATTTAACTGAAACTATAATGGCTTAATGAGTGTTTTAGTTTTCCTTATTTTTGTATAGAAACAAGTGCCTAATTATGTCTAATTAAGACTTTCTTTACATGTTATCTATGCCACAGGGAGTCTTTCCAGGCTAAAAGTCACTGTGGTGTGCCATGACACGTGTTCATTTTTCAGGTAAGCAGTAATGTCTATCACTCTATCAGTTTATAGCTCCCAACCGTGTAACATCAGTGACTACACAGTATCTGGCAATTCTTGCTCATATTCTCATTGACTTACATTTCAACAAGTTACACATAAAAACAATACAATTAAAGCCTAGAAAACTATCGCCTGGGTTCTCTGGAATAATCAGTGTTAAATGAAACTTCCTGGTATCACCATAACTTGGTGATAATACCCTTTTGTAGCACACAATGTCTATAAATTGCTTCTTAATTTTCACCTCGATCTCTTGTAACTTTGCTTTTGATTTGAAAAATTTGTTTTATTGAAAAGTGTCTTCATTCAAAGCAGAGATTTTTCTTCTTTACAGAATTTGCCAACATTTAAAACAAAACAAAAAAAAGAGCAAGTATTGCTTCACAAGAATTTCTGGGGGGAAACATATTGGTAAAGAGGAAAAAAGCCAGAAAGTTTTGCACATACATTCATAAGTTGTAATTACGGAAAAGATTTTGTTATTGGAAATAGACATGGAATTAACATAAAACTGCTAGACCGACCATGCAACTTATATATGGTAATGGCAAATAATTAAAGACATGGTTAAGAGATTTTATCAGTTTCTCATTAAGCTCACATTGTTAAAGCTTTTATTTCCATTTATGTCTTATGGCAAGAAGGCTTTTCAGAGACTATGAGTAATGTTCATCAGCACCTTTTCATGACATCCATTGTGCAACAGTAGGAAATGCACTGTTAGAAAAGTAAAAGCAAGACTGCCCATCAGTGAGAGATTACTAGGAAGTTTACAGAACTGCCTTTTGAGTGAAGTTTATTATTTGTCCTCCACAGGTAGCTGTAAAACATCTACTGAAGTGGCCATGGACTCTTATTATGATCTTCAGATTTTAAAGCCAAAAAGAAACAATTTTTAGAACCAGTATTTGTTTTTACAGAACAATGATCAGCAGTGTTGAAGAGTGCAGTGGTGCGATACCATACAAAGTTTTACCTCAAGAAATGGATTCAACAGCCTTGCCTTTCCCTATTAAATTTCAGAGATTTGAGAAAAATCACTGGACTTCCACCCAGCAGAAATCAGGTGGAAGCTTCTTCACTGGCAGACAAGGAAGAGAAGACTTGAGATAGAGTTGTAGAATCATCGAGTATCCCAAGGTGGAAGGGACCCATAAGGATCATTGAGTTAAAACACAGTCAGGACCCATGGCAGTGGGGCTGACTCAGCAGCTTAGCATGAAAAATCACCAAAAATATTCCACACTGAGAGCTGATAAAAGACACAAAGCACTTAAAAAGCCTCAGATCTAAGAAGTGCCAAAGTCACTTCTGTTGGCAGGCTTTGAAGATAACTGGCCATCAGTCAGAAGATGACTAAAGAAGACATGCTTGCATCTGGTAATGCAACAAAACTTCCTTAGTGCTCCTTCCCTCCTCCTCCCGCCATGCAGGGTGATGTGGAGCTGCTGCCTCTGTGGCTGCTCTCTGTGCTTATCATGTGCAAGCAGTTAAACACTTCCCAGTGTGGAGAAGCGGTGCAGTCTCCTTGGCTGAAATCTGCCTCCTGCATGGCAATGCAGAGGGGGAGCGAGGGCTGGGCTGAGGCAGCCTCACACTTTCACCATTTCATGCCTGATCAGTTGCATCCCACTGTGCTGGAAAATATGTTATGCCAAACTAATTCTATTCTGAGAAAACATTTCAGGGGCAACTGCCATACCTATGATATTTCAAATTCGAGTTTGGAATTCACACCTTATCAATAAGAGCACATTGACTTTCGTAGTAGTTGTCTGGTGAGTTTGGGTACAGCAGCACAAATGTTTACTTACACCGTGTTCAGAGATGATAAACCACAGCTGCTAACAGTTTGCTAATTAAATCTTAGTTAAGCTTTGTCCTTCCTTCCTTTGTGCAAACCTTTAGCATTTAAGAATGCAATTTGCATGCATTGCTCAACACAGGCAGCAAAGGAAGTGCTGTTTCAGTAATAAGATGAGGAGGTGCTCTCTCCACATTCAGGCTTTATCTGCCACAGAGGTGCTGATTCCTGGGATTCATTGCTGCTGCTTATTCAGGCGCTCAGAGGTTTGTGCTGCATATTAATTTCTGTCCAACACGGGAATTCAATTTGTGCCGTACATTTCATTTCTTCACAGATTTAGATTTATTTCATGTTCTCTGCTTTTAATTAACTCTCTGGCACAGCTGCTGGACAGGATATAAAAACTCATTGCTCTCCCCACGCTGTGTGTACACCACCAATCATTTGCCACTTAGATGGTGGTGCAGGAGCAATCAGTTTCCATGGCAACCCGGGCCCCAGTGATTGATTCCTTGCCAGTGTGGCATCACCACGCGGAGCGAGGCTTGTGATTTTTGTATGCATGCAACATCCATCTAATTAAAATGGGATTAGAGATTCATCCCTGTATGTGTTCAACAACTGCACTGCAATCCATTTATGTAAATGTCAGCTCTATTCAGCGCCGTCATCGGAGTGTTGATGAAGAAACAGTTGCTTTGCTTCAGTATCTTGCAGTGGGTAGGGGGAATGGAAAGAGTAAAATGTACACAGCCTTTTTTTGGCTACTAGAATAAAATAATAAAATAAAGCCACTCACCGATGCTCAAAAGTTATGAAAATAGTAACCTGTTTCCAAAACTGCATTAGAACCCTGGGTAGCAAAGATGGGAGAGCTCTTCTGGCTGTGCTGATGTGCTGGTGGCTCACCCAGGAAAATGTGCTGAGCCTGTCCAGGAAATTCATTAATTAATTTAGCATGCATGAATTATTTATTTCCCAAAAGCTTTTAATTCCTATGATTGATTTTCATTCAGTTGCACCTCCTGAGAGCAAAGTAATCCTGGTGCTCTCATAATTGTCCTTCAGTAGTGCATTCCTCAAGCCTTATAATGGTTACTTGAAAATTTGTGAGGCTTTTGCAGATTAGGTGAGATGACAGATCTATAGCATACAAGGAGGCTCCAAATGAAAGGAGAAACTCAGGGATTTTTTGGAGGGGCAAAAAAGAAGCCAGGTCCATCAGGGAATTGCTAGGTGTAAATTAAAAGAAAAAACAGAAATGAATGGACGCTTGGTGACTGATCTCTTAGATTTTTTTCTTAATATGTCACCATTTTTTCCACATACCACTGACAAAATAATCTGTTAACATGAAAAGTGACTGTTTGAGGTACCTAATGGTCTTGTGTCTGTTTGCATTTCATTTTGCAGTCTACTTCTGTATTATAAAACATAGGGCCACTGTATAAATTATAGATAAAATTAATAACCCATGGGATTTTATCTAAAACCACATTGATATCGGTCACGTGAGCTTTTTGTTTTTTGTTTGTTTGTTTGTTTTTTAAGAAAGCTATTTTCTCTCACAAGAGAAGAAAATTAAGTGTATTGCGAGCAACAGTACACAGCTCACAGAAATGAATCACACATGTATGCTGCGCTTTGTTGTGCTCTCACAGCACAATCCTCCCCCACGAACAAATCCAACCCTGTCTGAATGTCAGAGAAGAGAGATGAATGAGAAATTTTGGTGGGGCAACAGCAAGTTTGGAACACAGTTTGGAAGCACAGGGATGAAGGCCATCTGAATACAAACATGTGGGGTGTGTCTGAAAGATACCTCCCTGAGATTTATTGTGAATTCATCCTTTTAAAGTACATACGTAGCACAGCAAACTGAGGGTCTCCACCCTGCCCTCTTTTAGGCTTTGGATCTCTGTAGCAAAGGAAGCTCCAGTGGTTGAACATTATATCTCCTACTCACAGTAATGAAGAGCATTTGCCATTGCTTAGTCCCCAGCACTTACCCAGTTTTCACCTCTAGCTACACCTGAATTTGAGGAATTACTCAGCAGCCCAACCCAACCTTACAGAAGGGATCCAAATTTCACCTCTTTGAATGTAGATCAGGTTCAGCATGAAAATTCAGCTTGGTACAGGTTGTACATTGCAATCTCTTCATTGTCTCTTTGACAAGAGCATCACTGTTACATGGCTATGAAACTATGGCAAGTTCTCCCAAAGAAACTGTAGAGGTAGGGACCGCAGGTTGGTTGCATTTCATGCAAGCTACAATAATAAATGCAACTTCTTTGACTCAAAATTTCTTAATCCACCTTGTTGCCCATCTTTTGGTATCTTCCTGATAAAATGAAATCCCTGCTTCCTTCTTAGGGTAAGCTTGGGAGGCATTCCATGGTCCTGCTCTGTGATGCATTTTACCTGATAGAAAACAAATCTTCCTTTAGGACTGAGTTTCTCCCAGGTCAGTATCACTCTTGAAGAGATTTCTAAGAGTTGTTTTTCATACAGCAAGGGGTTAGCACGTCTCACAGAGTCTTAAAATATTATTTCCATATATGCAACTGCCACCTGATCACATCTTCCTGGGCTTTCTCCTTGCTCATCATACTTACAGTTCCCTTGAGCAGGAAACCTTGTTTGGGACCTTACTGTGCAAAAATTCGTGTAGCTGGAAAATTAACATCTCAAATTTGTGTTTTGCTTATTTTGTAAATGAAAAGGGTACTTTGGCACCTTCTGAAATGTAACATTGTAAATGGTACAATTTGCTTAATAAATCTAATACTAATGTTAATAAACATTTGTAAAGAAAGGATTATCAGTTACCCCCAAAATAGCTGATTAAAAGCATTTTAAATTTACAGATGGAAACTGAAGGGCATTAGGGAGAACATTTTAAAATAGTTTCTCTGTAAAACAAAAGCGGATATGTTCCTAACTAAATGCACCAAAAATGCCATGCTCTCTTCAGATGTTGCCATACTGGATTTGCAAATTATACACAGTTACTTCAGGGCAAGAGTAGATTGCCAACCCTGTCTCAGGTACTTTTCACAACACATCCATCTCTATGGTTTCAGCACGATCAGCTCTAGAATGCACTGGGACTATGTTGCATTAGATAGTATAAATGGCCGACTCTTCTGTGCAGCGCTGCATTTCCGTGGAACTTCATGTGTTATACAGCAATGGAAACTATAAAACGTCCCTTAAGCACTTCTGGGAAGGTTTCAGAAGTTTGACAGAATGCTGTATATGAAGAACTGTCTTGTATATGAACAAGTAAAGTATTAGAGTTGAAAACAGAGATCTTTATGTATAATTTTAAACAGTGCATAGTCTTTTTAATTCATTTTACTTTCCACTGACCCAATGTTGGCTGTCAGGATTTGCTAGCTTGCCTCCTTCCCTTTACTCAATATCACAGAATTCTAGAGTCATAGAACTGTTTCAACTGGAAGGGACCCTTAAAGGCTATCTAGTCCAACTGCCTGCCAGCGAACAGGGACATCTACAGCTGTATCAGGTACTCAGAGCCTGGTCCAGCCTGAGCTTGAAAATGTCTCCAGGGAGGAGGCATCCACCACCCCTCCGGGCAACCTGTGCCATGGCCTCACCTCCTGCATTGTAAAAAACTGCTTCCTTATATCTAATTTAAGCCTCCTCTCTTCAAGTTTGAAGCATTTCCCCTTGTCCTACCACAACAGACTCCACTCAAAGAATCTTTCACCTACTTTCTTACAACCCCCTTTATCAGAAAGACTCCAGATACTGGTTTTACTAGCAGCAGCTAAATCTGACTCTAGATTGGCCCCATATATGCCAGTAGTGTGCTCTTGGTGTTCCTACAGAAGCAGAACTAACTTAAGGTGGTACAGTTAACCTATTGTAGCAAAATGTAAAGGATTGCTGTACAGTTGGGAAAACAATGTGACTGAAAAAAATAATCTTGGGAAATTGTTCAAATTATTCACTGAAAAATTTGAAAGACCTAAAATAGTAGATATACTAGGGGAAACAAAGTTCAGAGAAATAGTTATGTAAAATATGAGCAATAAAGCTCAGCATTTAAAATGAAAATACTACAATGAAAATAAAATTTTGGAGAGAATGGAGACACAATCCCTTTGTTTACAGCCCAAATCCTTCATATTCAATCAGGCACAAATCCTGCAGCTTTGTTCCCCACTTCCTCTCCCAGCCAGGCACTCTCGCTTTCCTTCATCCATTACAAGTAGCCAAATAAGTTGACCTGGCCAAGGTACCCATCAAACACTGCCCTGTCCCAGCATCCTCTGTTCAGAGCAGTCTTCAAGGACAACAAGTGAATGAACTTCTTTATGTGCTGTGGAGGAACTGCTGGAAATGTTGGTTAGTCTTTGTCCTTATTCTGTCCTTGGTGTCACTCATGAATCTGCAGTACTCTCCATCCTATACTAGCATCAAATGTCATTATTACTCTTTACTTTAAATGTGGATAACTATCCACTCCAAAGACATGTGAGATCACTTGACTCATTTCACTTAATCAGCAGAGATGACCGGTTCCTAGCTACTTTTATATGAGGCTATATTGCATTTTTGTGCTATACTGCATTCTTGTGTTCAAGAAACATTTAGATGTTGTACTAAAGGATGTAGTTTAGTGGGGAGATATTGGTGGTAGGTGGAAGGTTGCACTGGATGATCTTGGAGGTCTTTTCCAACCTCAGTGATTCTATGATTCTATGATACTGCGCTGGCAATATCATGACATCAGTGCAGGTAGTATTCCTAGTCTTTCACACTGATGAAATGCAGACGCTATTCTGTTTTTTGGAGCAGAGTCTCACTTGCTGTGCTGACAGAGGATCATTTACAGTTTACTTTTACTAGCCTTTTATGTATTTTGTGTATTTCTGTATGCAGGTTGACTGAGCATTATCGTTAATAACTGGAGAGGCATTGTTAGTGAAGTGAAACTACTGATCTCAGCTAATTCCCTGGTGTGGAAAATTATTGAATACTGAAAGCAAGTAGTGTTTTTTTCCAGAGCTGAGTTTTTGCAAGTCATGGCTGAAATATTAATACAAAACTGGATGCCCACTTTGCAGAATTTTATGGTTAATATAAAAGACTGGCCATGGGCACACCTAAAATGGGTCCTGAAATATCTATTTATCCCTCATGTTATTTTTTATTTCTCTTTGCTGTGGTGCTGTTAATGATTATAAGCAACAGAGAGCTGGAGTGGAGGTCTGAATTGAGCAGAGAGGAGAAAATTAGAGATAAGCATCCAGCCACACGTCTGCCCCAAGGAACCTCCTCAATAACATAGCACCATGCTTTCCATTTCTGATGCCTAATAAAGATCAGACGTTTTTAGCTATAGTTGTGATATTAAGCCTTCTGACCTATTTGCAAAAAAACAATAAATTGTCCTTCTGATGTTATTTGGTGCTTCCAGAGTCTGCAAGCACATCCTGGCAGAAGAACAGCCCCACCGGCCCTGCTTTTTGTCCTGTCTGATCCCAGCTGTTGTGTGCGATGTTTTCAGAGCTGAATGGAAGTCATCTGGAGCAGACTCATTCCCAGTTTTTGAGAAAACAGAACATGGCAAATGGAGCATATTTTAACTCTGCCCAACCCAGGGCCCTCGTAGTAAAGTGGTAAAGTGCCTGATGTGTGCATGAGTGGCTGTGGCCTCTGGGTTTGCTCAGCCCAGAGCAGAGGAGCTGAGGGGAGGCCTCATGTCAGCTGCAGCTCTCACAGGGAGCGGAAGGCAGTGCTGAGCTCTGCTCTGTGTGACAGTAACAGAAGGAACAGCATGGAGCTGCGTCAGGGGAGGGTTGGAGGTCAGAGAAAGGCTGTGTCCCAGAGGGCAGTGGGCATGGCACAGCTACCCAGGGCAGGGGGCACAACCATGAACTGCCGGAGTTCAGGAGCATTTGGGCACCATTCTTACACACAGGGTTTGGGTTTCCATGGTTCTGTCAGGAGATGGGGTTCTTCCTCCTCTTCCATCTCACCAGTGTTTCAGACTGGTCATGTCCAGGCACAGGGGCCAGCAGGGGGCTGTGCAGTGGTTCACTTCACCGAAGGTGGCCAGTCAGTCTCCTTATACAGCCACAGGTAAGGGCTTTCCTCCTATAAAGATGCAGGAAGGGGTGAGGTGTCTTTCCCCTTTCCTTCATAAATATTTTGAGGACCCTTTTTCCAGACTTCTCTCTTATATCACAGAAAAGAAAAAAAAAAAGGACCATAAATGAAACCAATCTTTGTTTTGTCCTTTCTTTGTCAGTCTGTTGCAGTGATGTCAATGAGTTTCTTCTGTCTGGAGAATAAATGTCCTTCACTCACAGAAGCTTCAGAAACTCACGAATAAACACAGCAGATTTGGCCCCTTTCTTTCAAACATGTCCCCTGGCATTCATTTGCAGGAACACATTTCTGGGATAGAATATTTCCCCCTGTGCAGACCAACCTACCCAGTCATTTCAAGTAAAAATGAAGACTGTACAAAATCTAAGCATGTGATGGCTCTCATCTCTTTAGCCTTTATGTGGGTGATAGAAATAATTACCTCTAGACATATCATTGCACTGTGCACAGTTGGCACACAGGAGATTGCCAGGTGTTGGATGTGATAGGAAATGTGCAGTCTGATTATATGTGCTAGAATCCAAGTGCTGCAAAATATCTCTTTTAAATGAGATGAGGAGCTAGAATTTAAAGATACCACTTAATTTTTCATCTGCAGGCAAGCAACACCAGTGTTTCAAGATGAATTTGTTAATCACATGGGACTAGGGTTTGCATGTGATAATAAAAGGCTAGAAAAACACTTCCTAGCAGACAGCAATAACTGTTCCAGTCTAAGTATTTTTTTTTTCCTTTGCTAGTTTAATTTCCCCTGCCCTGCTGCCTGCTCCAATTTATTTAAGTTGAAAGTGAATGTGGAGCTGGTGGAAGGCAGTAGGTTTGTGACTGTGGAAATGAAATCCTTTCAGTCAGAAGGGCTGTGTGAAATTCACTCAGCACAGTGCTGCAGTGCAACATCTCAGCCCCAATGAAGACACACTGCTGCCCTCAGTGGAGATTTGTGTGTTTCATGAGCCTCTCTGTGCCCAACTCCAGAGCTGTGGCCAAAGTGGTGGCAGTGGGAGCCCACGTGCTGTGCCATCAGTGGCTCCTGGCACTTGTTTGGGCAGGGGAGAACTCGGTGTTAAAACCACTTGCTTTTTTCTCTCCGTGTGGACTGCTGGCAAGGACACCAACCACCACCAGCAGGACTGATGCACACTAAGGAGTAATAAGTTTGCTAAGCCCATCAGCTCTTTGACAGCAGCCTCTGGGCAGCTCTCATGTCCTCAACTTGGGCAGTGCTAATGCTCCTGTAGCTCCACACCATTCTAGACATATTAGTGAGTAACCGATTGTGTGGTATGGTCAGTATCACACTACATAAATAAATGGTCCCTGCACAGACCCTTCAGAAAGTCTGAACCAAATGCTGTAAACTCACTGTTCCTTCTTTCTCTCAGTACAGACAAGGGCTAAGAAAATACACCCTCTCACATGCCTTTATTATTTAGAAACACAGTGACTGGGGAAAAAGAAGTGTACTGCTCAGGCATGAAGAAATATGTTTCTTCAAATTCACAGTAGCAATTTAGTCATATTCATATCCTTTTTCAAGCATTTATTCCCAGTATTTATGCAAAGAGTTTTGAGTATCTCATTGCTGATAAAATGTTTGAGAACAAGAAATGTTTCTAAAGAAACAGTGGGCTTTTTTTTGTTGCAGTTGCAAATGTATCCACAAGCAAACAGATTGCATCCTTCACTACTATCTCTCAAAAAACGAAAACAAAAACCTGGACATAA
>PPHD01014579.1:0-16606 GCA_002909625.1 Bambusicola thoracicus
TCTTCTCAAATCTAAACAAGCCCAGTTCCCTCAACCTTTCCTCATAGGAGAGCTGCTCCAGCCCTCTGATCATCTTAGTGGCCCTCCTCCGGACCCACTCCAAGAGCTCCACATAATGCAGAAATGCACGCAGAAATGTTCACTCAGACACCTGCAAAAGATGACAGGAAGGGGACAACAGAAACACAGAGACCAAGGAATGAACCTCAAAGTAGAACAGTTAAAAGAGAAATAAAAGGAGAACATCACTTAAGTGACAGTGGTGGATTTCTGTAGTTGTATATTCCTAGAAACTGTACTGACAGCCTCTGGCAGTTACACACTGTACAACTGCATAGCAAGTTTCAGCTCGTGCTCTGAACAGTTCACAACCTCAGTGGTACATAAAACTACTGATCCTCCCGTCAGGCTTAGACAGTGACATAGAAAGTGGCAGCAATTTGCTAAGGACATCTGAGAGAGGCCAAAAAACCCAACATCAGAGTGGCAGAGCTCTACTCCAAATGCTTTGAGAATAAGCCAGCTTTCTAGAGGTTGACTCTTTGTCATTAAAAGGGCCAAATATATGCCATCACTTTTCCTTTAAGTTTGCTTTCTCTGTCTGCTCTTAATAAGCGTCTCAGTTTGTTTTCTTTTCTATGATTTGTAATGATTATAAGACAAAGGATGTTTCAATTCTGTTTTCCTCCAAAGAGCAGCACAGGATTATCTAATACACATCCTTGGAGGCTAACGCAACTGGACAACAAGAACCATTAAAATGCTGCCTGGCTTCCAAGGCAGCAAGCAAAGTGAAGAAACACTACAGCAGGAAGCAGAAATTCACCCCAAATGCAAATTGATCTGTGGCTCTACAAAGTAGAAGGCAACTATTGTGAAAGATTGGAGCTCTATCTATTAATTTTACTTTTGTTTGCTTGTACAGTGTAGGTTGTTTCTTTAGTCCCTTTTGTTCTCTTTCAAAGCAGAGAATAAATTTGCTGAGAGCTTGAACATGTGAGCCTTTGAAAAAAGCCCTCATACTGATCAAAATACAACCATACCTTACTCATGTGTGCAAAACACATGATATTCCATTACCTTAGCTTCATTTGTCTTTTCTTCAGACATTTCTGTGGCATTTAGTAGAAAAAGGCAGCTGTTGTATGGGTGGCACAGTAAATGCTAATTGAATAAAGTATTAAAACAATCTGCATCAAAGTTGGGCAGCACTGATCAACAACAGACTTCCTTCTGTATTCCTTAGGAGTCGTGTGCATTTCTGTATCATTTGGTAATAATGCATAAAGCATGTCCTTTATGCGGTGTTGAAATATTATGCCATGGACAATGACATAATATCATAAGAAAAACCTCAAATAGCATTTCCAGAGGGTAGCACAGTTAGCCAGTTATGTCTTGACATCAGAGCCTGGACAGCAGCCCTGAAATTGTCTAAGTTTAGGAATATGTGAGAAAACCCACTTGGGTCAATATCCTAAATAAAAATCAATAGTCATTTATATATCTTTCCTAAGTGACTGTCTGCTTTAAGTTACCTGCTCAGGCTCATTAAGAGACTTTGGCAGCATGTAACAGTCACCAGATGAGAGTGCCTTTCCTGGGAGCGGAGGTGTGGTTTTAGCAAGCATGCAGTCACTTCTACGTCAGTGCAGGCAGAATATTTTTGTCCTCTCTGAACCCTTTAAGTAACACATGCCAGTGATGACTCTTGCAGACATGTTCAGCCTCCCTGTGTTTAATGATGGAAATAGGGAAGAAAGGATTTTTCTTAGAGTTCAGTTGTACCTTAATGACAGCCAGATGCCTGGCTGCAACAGGCGTTTTGGAAGAGCAGTACCACAGTTGGGGGAAGGTTCTGTGCACGAATGTGTCAAACAAGTTGTAATCTAACACTAGCCCTTCAAGGAAAGAGTCAGTCTGTTGTTCACCAGGGAGGGAAACTCGATAACAGAACCAAGGAAACCACATCATGTGTTACATCTTTCATGCAAGTCTTTATGGATGTGATCAAGTACAAGGAGCTGGCTTCAATGGTTGTGTTGCTGGCAGTGAGGCAAGAGTTTGAGAGCATATAGAAAAGAACTACTAGAAGCAGGGAATGACTGGTGCTAAGGACCTGAACCCTACATCATTCATATTTCATAAAGATTTAGGTCAAATTTCTGTTAGTCTGACCCATAGACTGACTGGGACCAGAGCATACCTCCCACTTTAGTGTCATCTGGAAGTCACTGTGTTCACACATCCCACCGGTGCTCTATGGTGTGAGCCGAAGTGCTGTCAGGGACAGGAGACTTGCTTCGAAAGCACGATCCTGATTCAGACTGAAATGCTAGTGGGGATCTGCCCTGAGTGTTTTGATTTCACATACTCTGCATTGGAAGTGAACCCTAGGATGGTTTGGCAATGGGCTGAAGCTATCCCAGGACTGTTAGCAACCTCACTTGGCAGCCTAAGGACAGCAGATAATTTCCCAGCAGTATGGAAAAGAGGGAAGCTAGCTCCAGGAAATCCCTGATGCTTTCCTGGTCTATCTACCTGCGAGTGCATAGGAGGTAAGATGGTGTGGAGGAGCAGCTAAAAAAGAAAAAGAAAACAATCATCAGGTGCAATCCCACTGTGTTAAAGCCTTTGGGAAGGAAACAGCACTACTACTTATGCTACCAAAACAATGGAAACCACAAACACTTTGAAAGATAGGACTAAAATCCTGGATGATCTTGACCCAGTGAGCAACAGTATGAATAAAGAGGGTGAAAATTCAGTTGGTGCAAGTTCAAGGTCTTATATTTAGCAATAATCAGCTATACAAACACCAGCTGGAGAAACACTGGCTCAGCAGAAGTTCTGCAGAGGAAGACACGGGGCTGGTAGTTGACAGTGCAAATATGTTATCTGCCTACAGAAAAAGCAAATGCTGAGTGTCACGAGCAAGTCACGCAACTTAGTCTTTCTGTTTGAGTTGTCACTAACAGAACCCCAGCTGGTGGATACAGCCCTCCACAGTTCATCATGATTTGAGAGTGTAGGTAAACTGGAGAGACTGTCAGAGAAAGACTTGAAAAATGTGGTCTATAGGTGGATTCAGCTGAGACTGTCTCAGTCTTCCGAGTTGCTACTGGTCTTCAAACTCATCACAGGCCAACAAGAAGGAAGGGAATAAGCTGTGCTCCATATATTCAATGTAGAAATGGGATTGGTGGTCTTCAGCCGAAGACAGAGAGACTTAGACATGAGGAAAATCTTGCTGTTTGGGATTATTAAACACTAGAATAAGATGTCTAGGAAGACTGTAAAATCATAATCACTGGAAGTTTTGAAGACTAGGAATGCTTGAAATACTGGTGATACCTGTTGATAGAGCTGGTCCTGCTTACATTATGGAGATGGAAGTGATGACTTCCCAAGTCCCTGCCACTATCCAGCTCTGCGCTTCTATCAGACGACACAGCCTTGCCAGCCCTTCCCTCTGTACAGCTAGTCTGTGCTGTTGGCCAGCCTACACTCAGGGGACAGTTACAAAACTGGGTGCCCTGATTTCCAGAAAAAAAATCATTCTCCATTTTGGAAGGCATAGTGCTGTTCTACAGCCCATGACAGGCTACAGCTTTTGCTGTGGTGTTTGTACAATACCTGAAATCTTCAAGTGTTACAGGGAAACCCTTAATGGTTGCAGGACAGGCTTTGAAGCATGGCCAAAAAGATGAATCTCTGAAAGCAATCCTCCATCACATGCAAGAAAAATAAATCACTGCCCATCCTTTGAAAAAGTAATAATCTTCTTCTCTTTGTAGTGTGTCACTTCCAGTGAAACACAAAATACTGTTACACTGTTACCACAGGGTCACAAAAACCTGAAATGTTGCATCAGCTACATAGCATTGAAGAAAAAAAGAATAAATAATAATGTGAATTCCCAGTTGCCTGTACCTTAGGAAGAGCAGCTCACCGTGTTCAGAGTAGTGACGCCACTTGCAGCTCTCTGCTGTTGCAGGAGGTTTGTGCCCAGGTGTAGCGACTTGGAATGAGCATTTGGCAATCTCATCTCTCTCCTTTTTTGCCCACTCTGGTCTTGTGCATGTGCAGTGCAATTTAGTTGTTCCTGCAGCAGCATCCACCTCCTCAAGCACCTGGCATGATGTCTTGCTGTTGTGTTTTATCCATCTTACTCGTGCACTTTATCTGGTTATTTTTATTCTTCTCCACCCAATGCTCACAAGGCCTTCAGAGGGAAAGAAGCTTGGTATGAATGATTTCTACAAACTGCAGCTTAGATAAAAGTTTGGTAAAGGTCAGCAGTATGCCTGTCCACGTTCATGGGTCCAAGTCAGATGCAAACAGGTCTGACAGGTGCAAAATACGGGTCAAAAGAGCTTAATGGATATGTCTTAGTGGCAGTTTTTCATGACATTTTTGCACATCTGTTTTCTTCTCACAGAAGAGTACAGTTTTCAGAAGAATGCAGAAGAGTATCTGGCCTTTTCAAAGGTTGCATTTGGGGCACAACATTCTTCTATGGAGTTGTATTTAGCCTTATATAACAAGCATGTACTCTTCAGAACAGAGGCAATTCAAACACTCCCCTTAATAAAACATGAATACGTATATAAAGAAAACCCACTGCCAAATCATTAGAAGATCTTTCTGAGGAGCATTTATCAAAACTTTGTGTCCCAAGCTGGATGATACCCAGCATGGGAGCAGCACACAGACCACTGAACTGCTGTTGGCAGCACCTCCTCTTACCTGGCCTCAATGAAGTATTCCGCTCTGCTGGGAGCCATGCCAGGCTGACCGGACCACGTTGCAGCAGGTTCTACCTGCAAGTCACTATGATACCACCTCCCACATGCTGCACTGCTGCTGGGGAACACCTGGTATCATTGCTTACCTTTCGCCCCTCACCGATCATCGGCGTGTGAGTAGGGAAGAGGGCAGGGCTATGTCTCTCCCAGTGGCATCCACACTAGCGGCCACATTGGGACGACACTTTCCAGACAAGACATGCAACTACACTGGCTGCAGCCGCACGAAGCTGGGAAGGGCAGAGCTCCCCCTTTTTCATTAAGTATATTTATAAACACGCAGTACACAAGCATTTTTCCTTTCTTTGCAGTGACGGGTGATTATATGTCTATGAAATGTTTTCATTTATTTGGCGCCAGAGTAATCAAAATCAGTTGAAACTGTGGCAGTGAAGGGAAGGAAAACAAGTAGGCGTGGGACCAACTGTGCCTCTCGCTCCCTGGGCCGTCCAAGGGTAGTAGCTGGCAGAAGTGCACCCCTTGCAGATGAACATCTTATTCAGCTGGTAATTGTTCCCAGTCGAGCTCATGGCCTCTGTCCATTAAGGATGTAGCCCTGCATAACTTTAAAAGCAGTCGACTCTGCTCTGGAAGTGCTGTGGGAGCGTCTGAGCCAGTATGTGCGTGACTCCGCTTAGGCAGAAAAGAGCTGGTCCCAGAAAACCTTTGTGAATGAAATTTTCATGCTTTCATGTCTGCCCCACTGCAGATTCTGGGTCAGTCCCTGTGATCTCAAACATCCGGTTTGGACGGGTGTTTTCCACTACATAGATGCAGAAATATTTCCATTATAAGCTTTCAATGGCTCTGCATAGTCAAGAGAAGGGGATGAGCAGGAGACTGGAGTTTGGAAGGCTGTGGCAATGGTGTTGATTAAAAAAAAAGAAAACAGAAAAACCTTCAGAAACACAAAAACCACCAAATTTCTCTGGCTGTCAGTTGAGAAAAAAAAAAGAGTCAAACAACAAACCAACACTGCACGTTCATCTTCTCAAAGCCAGATGGCAAAGATTTCAGCAGTAATGTTTCTGTTTGCATTTCTCCCCTCCTCCTTTCCCTATCTACTCATCACTGAAGCTAGCTGTGTCTCTGTGCATTGGCTTCCCCGGGGACTTCCTGAGGCATCCCACTTCCCTCAGGAAGAGGTACCTTCCATGAACCCCCTCTGGCATCACACGTGGGTGATGGAGCTGGTTGCTGATCACGTTTGCAAACCTCATACCTGCACACCATGGCATCATGGAAGAGGCTGCGCTGCTTCTGGTTGCAATGTGGTGATGGGTAAATGGGGCTGCAGAGGTCACTTGCCTTTTCCCCCACCACTAAGCAGTTGGTACCCTCTGAAACTCTCCTAGTCTCCAGTGGTAAAAAGTGAAACCGAGACAGTGGCTTCACATGCAGTGTTGTGATTACTTGAACCACGAGGGATAAGCAGAGAAAAGCTGGGAATTCATCATTTTTCTGCATTCAAAAGATAACAAAATAAAGCCAGCGATTCAACCACTAGGGTCAGAAAGGCTTGAGGAAAATACCTCTTCTCACTCCCACTCGGCTTTCCTTTATTAGGCCCTGGGAAGCAGCTTAAAAACACCCCCAACTTCCCCCTCAAAACAGTTGTTCCTCTTCCATTTCTCATTATGGTATATGCATATACATAAATATATATAAAACAAGCCTCCAAGCTCTCTAAAATGGCTCTTTTCTGCTCTTCTCGCACCTCAATCTGCATTAATAGAAATCATTGAGCGTTTCTTTAATTATTATTATTAATAGCACAAAACCACATCCCTGAAAAGCAGCAAGAACACGACGTTCACAGCCATTGCTGTGTCTTTAAAAGAGAGAGGGGAAAAAGAAGAGAAGAAAAAAAATTGTTTTTTGAAGCTGGTTATCTTTTCACTTCCGGAGAATTCGGTGAACTATTGCATTTTCTGGGTAAAACTCTCTTCCTCAGAACACAGTGTGTCATCTCGCTGAGACCACTGGGCTGCTTCAGAGCGATGATGCAGATGCTGCCACTTAGGACAACTTGGTAGAACAGCTGGCAAGCATACTGCCGCTTCCCTGGCCAGCCAAATGGATGACTAAATGATAGGGGATAATTTATACGGAGGGACTTTTTCAGCACCTGATATTATTGGCTAGTAGTTCAGATGACCGTTTGCAGAGAATTGACTACACTTCCTCTTCAAGGATATATTAGCCAGCATGTGCACTCCAGAGGTTCCCGTCCAATCTGTTTTTCCTTATGATAGACTGCATCTTGGCATGGACTTCTAGGGACTCTTGTCCCTGTGCTCACAGCTTTCAGGGTGACAAAGCTGTAGGAGCAGGGCACACCAGCAGCATCCCAATTGACTCCACTTGTCAGATCTCTGCATGAAAGCAAAAGTATGTTAGCCATCTGGTGACCTGCAAGTAAATCATCTATCCATCTGTCTGTGTAACATTAACTGGTTAACTTCAGGTTAAAGAAGCTTCGGGTTGTCTACTGCACACCCAAACACGTCTTCCCAGTTAGCACAGTTTAAGTGAATGAGACTTCAGGCGTGCATGTGTGACAGAGAGACAGTGAAAGCAAGAGTGAAACCAGTTAGGCTCCGAAATCTGTCAATTGCTGTAGCAATTGCATGGGAGAAAGCTCATTGCATTACTAAGGACAGAGTCCAGCTCTCCCGCCGCCTGTGCTAAACCGCAAAAGATGCCTGTATAGGAGACAGTGGCTAAAATATTGGGGCTGAATTTTCTACCAGACTAACATAAAACAGCAGTGGCTGTGCTGACATGCAAGCCTTTCCACTTCTCTGCCTAGGCTCCTCCATAACTCAGATAAGGACTGCAAATGTTTCTGCCTCGTACAGGAAATACGTTTGTATTCACCTGGAAAGTGCTACAGGTGTCGTGTATTACCTGTCAAGCACTTGATTTTAAATGATGCATGTGTAATGTTTACAGCAAAGGAAAATACTGTGGGGGGCTGACTGAACTGCAAAGTTACCATGGCTCTACTGGTGGTATAACAAATTATTTCAGCTACAAAACTGTGTTGATGTTTCCTCCATAGTGCACCAGAGATCTGTAAAGTCTGGCCAAAAGCACACAGGTTATTCATGAGATGTTAAGTGTTTAATTAAATCCCATATTTATAGGTATCTAATGAAAATTGCAGCATCACTATATTCCATCAACATTGACCATCAGCATGGTCGTGGATTACTTCTCCAAAGGTAACCCTTCTCTTCATCGCTCTACCTCTCTTGCAGAGGTATGCAGATATCTACTGGAGACCCCAAAGCATCTTCTGTTGACCATGTGGTCAGTTAACTTTCATGAAACTGTAGAGTGGGATGAGGATGAAATCTGAGAAAGAACTTTGCACAGCCTTGTCTTGTGGACCTAACCAGATACTTAATGTTATCTGAATGTGTCTACTTTGGCTAAGCATCTTTCTTATGAAGGCTTGCAGGAAGAAAGTGTGGCAGTGTGAGCATCTCCAGCAGCACTGCTTGCTCTGAGCAAGTGGTGTCCAAGGGCAGCAGCATGCAGCATGCAGCAATCTTAACACCTAAAGCCTGCATGAGACTTTGAATGTTTTACAAATTGGTTTACTCCACATCTCTGTGAGATACGTAGAAGTTATCCCACCAAGAGAAAAGGAAGTGATTTGCTAAAGGCCAGAGGGAAACTCGTGTTTGAACTCTAAGCAATTACTGGAATAAAAGCAGCCTCCCAAGTGCCAAGATTTTCTTTTAGATGCCTGAAGCTCCTGGGAAACCATGCACTTCTCTCATAATGAAACTTTACAAAAGCTGTCACCAGTGTGGAGAAGTCATTACTGAAATGGTGTTAAAGACAATTTTCTGTAAACAGTTTTTGTCTTGCTTTTATTCTAAGACAGCCGTCATGTTACATTTAAGCTGCAGGCAGGAAATACTACTGCTGTAAACCACTCCTTCTTGCCTACAGTTGTAAACTACAAAGACTCTCTCCTGACCCTTTTGCAACCTAGAAAAGCCCAAGATGAATCACAAGTGCAGCCCGATGAATATTTTTGCAGTTTTTGGCATTTCAGCATAGGGGTAGAGGGCAAACCAGTGAGTAGTGTGTCCTCTTGAATGACAGTACACAGTGTTTATTTTTTAATCAACTTCTACTTCTGTCTGGGGCAAACTTCTGTGGTGGGCCATCTGCTGGGACGAAGACCAGTGAATTGGTCTGAGAGATCCTCTCAAATACCTCCACTTGAGTGAACACTGCAGAATGACTATAGGATGGGCAAGTTCATACTTTCCCAAGACTTCGGTTAATGTTATCCGTGAACTCCAGACAACCTAATTAAACTGCACTTTGCCTTTGAAAGATCTGTTCTGCAATGAGAAAGTTATGTAAAAAATAATAATTAAAAAAAAAGGTTATCGTATAGAAAGTCCAACTGTATCACTTATATACTGAAACATACTGAGTGTGCTAGATAGGGGCCAGAAATCACGTATCTGAAATCTCTGCAGCAGAGGAGTATTCCCTCCTGTGTTCCTGCTCCAGGAACGAACTCTTGCTTTTGGAATTTGCTTCCTCCCATAGTTCACTAGATCTATCCTTTGGGGGTCTGGAGGGCACCATGGCAAGGAGACTTGCCTTGGCAAGTCCCTGGGTTCTGCTTAGCTCACTGTTATGGGGAGACATGAAAAATAAAGAAAAGCAAGGTGGTTGTCGGGCCGAAGTGAAAGTGGCTGGTTGTTATTCAGTTGAATTGCCAACATGTATGTTTAAATATGGAGGAGTGCCCGAAACAGTTTGTCCTGTGCAACATAAAGGTCCTAACACAAATATATATATGGTTGTATAAATGTACATTCACATATGCATATCCTTTCCCACTGTCTGTCCACCTCCTCCAAAAATGACTAAGAGTTCATGAGAAGGAGAAATCATTTTCATCTTGTTCTGGATGATGCGCATTAATGATACGCATCTCTAAGAAGCACCAGATCTTTTATACAGAGTAGTCTGCTGTGTTTTTTTCTGAGTCACCTCCTGGTTCTCAGCACCAGCTTTGTGCCTTGTAGTCTGATGTTTTTCTCTCTTCAAATGCCTTGGCATTTCTCAGCCTGCACCCCTCCTCACTTTCATGTCCTCCAAGTTCCTGCCCTGGCAGCCTATTTCCTCTGAGATCTCTCTGGTTATGGCCTGGGTCATATTATTGGTTTTGAGTTGCTAGGATTATACTTACAGTTGGTTGTACTTCACTGGGTACTGTTTTGTTCCAAACTCTGCCTTATTGGCATCGCTTTTTCTCTATCCTTAGGCTGAGAAGTGCATATCCAAGAAGTCAGTCATAACCTAGTCAACAGAACTGGGGCAAGTTATAGCACCAATTAGTTTGCTTCCTCACCATTTCCAGGTTCATTTTCAGGTTGCACACCCCCTTCTTTGCCTTGAGCCTTTCTTCCATCTCATTTGCTTGTACAACAGTAAGAGTCATCAGCCTCAGGAAAAATCTGGGGCCCAGTGTCTATAGGAAGAGAAACTAAGCAGAACCGGTACTGTAGCCATGTGAGGTGAATGAAAGGGGAGAAAGAAGGGAGTACTCACCCACATTTTGTTGAGGGAATGGAGGGAGAAAGGGAGGAAATCACTCATACGTGGCTGCATGGGAAGCAGCTTGACAGGACTTTTTGCAAACTAGCAGTGAAGCAGACTGCTGTCTGTGTTGTCTCACTTCCTGTTGCTACCTGTAGCTTTAACAGACTCCTGAGGTTATCATGCAGTGGATTTAGTCCATCCAGCCATCAGATTGTAACCAAAAGACTTCACATAAGATGTGCTCTAATTTTCGCTGTCTTTTAATGTTGTTGTTGCTGTGCTTTTTGTATGAAAAGAATTATTGCAGACTCTTTCTTTCTGCGTCTCCAATGAATGAGATGCAAACACAAATACAATAAAGGTCAGAATTTCACAACCAAACTCCAGCACAGAAGAAAGTATTGTTAGAAAGCAGGATGTTTACGCACGTATTTGCATGGTCATGATGCAAATGACCTCAGGCATTTTGCTTAAGGAAATTACAAATTTCTAGTATAGAGTCACAAAGCAGTCAGGGAGAAAAAAAAAAAAAAAAAAAAAAAAAAAGAATAACAGATAAATACAGTACTTTTTAACTAACTGCAGTCACATGTGCACCCAGGGAACCACCTTTACAAAAATACTGTGAAAACTGCAGGCCAAATACATATTAATGAGAGAGGTGATGTTTCCCTGAATCCCTTTTGGGGAGGTCACTCTGGCTCACATCTGAGCAACATCTTGGGTACGGATAAGATTCTGCTCAGCGTGAGCTACAGCAACAGTAGTCTGTTTCCTATCTGGTCTCCATCCCACTAACTGAATGTGCGGGAATCTGTTGCAGTTCCCCAGTGCAAGGCCTGTGAGGACCCCTGCCTTGTCCTTCCACTCCTTTCCCTCTTGTTCTAGCATCCGGCTCCAGATGAAAACTTTCCTGAGAACTCCCCGCTTAGAACAGTTCAAAACTGAATGTTTCCCTCATCCTCTAGCTTGATCCAGGACTTATATGAATCCCTGGATCTGTTTCTAAAAGAAAGTCAGGAGGTACTAAGGCAGTGTGATGGCAGCCTTTAAAAAAAAGTGCTGTTTACAGCGATCTGTAGGGGACACATTTGACTTCTGCAGTATTGTGCTATATTCCCTCACTCAGCAGAGACATACAAACTGTATGTTCTGCACCTGAGAGCGGAGGTGCTTCAGTGGCTGCCCTTCATGATGGCTCAGTCTGGAAAGTAGCCAGACCTTCTCCATCAAACACACCACAGTCATGAGGCAAGCTCTCAAGAGAAACAGGAGGGAAAGGAATGGGAAGCAGCTGTTTGAGAAGGACTGAAACTGAGAGGATGAAGGAGGGAATGAAAAGGAAGACCAAAATCGTTGTGGTTCTGCCTCCATTAGGTTTGTGGTCTAGACAAATTTTCCTACATATCCAGAATTATCCAAAGCTGATGAAGCCAACACAGCAGGTCTGACTTTTCATTTAGTAATTTTCTCACACAAATCTTACAAACCTCCATGATCAGGACAAATGGATAGGAAATGAATGGGAAATTTTCCCTTACTGGCTTCCATTCCTCTTCTTAAACTGGGTTTAGCAGGTGCTGATGCTAAGATGCCAGGGTTATCCCCTACCATGGAACCTCAGTGCATTAGGACTGGGACGTGCCTGAGGGCTGCCACTGTGGGTGTGAACCAGGAAGGAAAAGGATCAAGAAATCTGCCAAATGCTTTTTGGTATTTGGCTAGTTGCTGTGGATGGCAACATGAAAGGTCTGATCTGCTCAAAATATTCATACCTGTCCATGGCAGTGAGTGATACATTCTTGTTATCTCTATTCAGCCAGAATATGGGGACTACACACCCATAAAACCTATCACAGTCGGATGAATTAAGTCTTTATTTCTCTACTGCCTTTGCACCTCCTGACTGTTCCAATTGTATTTTCCTCCTGACCCTCATTTCTTTCAAGCTGACAACAGTGCATAGGATTACTTCCTTACCCTTGCCTGGCAGGTGAGGGACATCTACATTTCATTTTTTTCCACCAAAATGCTCCTTCCTACGGAGCTAACCCTCAAGCACTGGGGAGATAACCAAGAGTGAAGCTAAATGGTCTTTAGAAGGAAGAAGAAAGTATATCTTGGCTGCACTTTATACCAGATGGATGCCATATAGATACATTAGAGTGGCAGTGAGCCCAACATAGTATATCCTGCCCTTTAGCCCAATTTACAAGTTTGAGCATGGCACTGCACTAACCACAGCCACATGGTTTCCAGTACACAGTCAGTTTATGAATACATAGCTAAGACCATGAGCAAATCAAATTGTGTCTGTCTGAAAGAGACATAAGGAGAGAGAAAAAAATGCATTAAAAGCCCTGTCATGTTCATATGAAAGACTCCATGTCTTCATTTAGCACCTCACTCCTTTGCTGCATGTGCAAATTTTACTACTGTGAAATAATTAAGATGGAAATTTTTTTGGAATGGAGGCTACATCTCCCATGAGGATAACTGGAAGCTTGATGGTTAGATAGGATATTCACCAAAACAGTGATGGAAAAATGTCCTTCGTGCATCTCCACCAAAGATGTTACAAGAGACACATGGTGTATCTGTAACTCTGCAGCTGGCCCACTCATGCAGGAGGTAAGTTACGCCCTTCTTGTAGCTCTTACGTATTTCAGACTTGAAGAAATAAGGTGAAAATCCTTTTTCTCTACCACAACACACAGAGAATGGAGGAAGTTATCTGACTGCGCAGCCTTCTGAGAAGTGGGAAAGTTGGATGCAAGATCTCCCATGGTTAGCACAAATGAAAGGATAAAGGAAGCAGGATGTACCTATATCTTTGTCAGGCTCTACTTTTCAGCAGAGAACTTAGAAATCCACACACCTAATGCAAGGAGTATTAGTTCCCTGAGTGTCAGGAGGCTCCCTTGCAGACTGGGATCATTCTGGGGTGTAATCAGCTCAAAGCTGGTGGTGATTTTCTCCTTCCATGTGTCTCAAAAAAACTGGTAACCTGCCAGTTGGAAAAATAAAGAGAAGATTTTCAAACTGAGGTCATTCCCTTAAGTGGTTCTCGAGGCATGTTGGGACGGGTGTGCTGCCCTTACATAAGGTATATCCCTGGGAGTCTGTTTCCCAGAAAGTGAGCTGCTAATTAAAAATAGATTCAGGAAGGCTGAGCCTCTACTCTGCTCCTAACAGCAGTTATTACTTCTTATGAGAAGAACTGCTGTGTGACAAAATCCTGAAGGCATCAATTTCTGCCTTAACCTCGAACCTCAGGTTGTACCTGCCTTACAAACGTCTCTTACAAAACTCTGTTTTATGCTCATTGTTCTCCTCTAGCAGGTTCTCCAGTCCTCTGGAGAGCTCTGCACTGGGTAAAGAAACTCATTACTGGAAAGGAGTTCCCACATCAGGGACACACAGGACCTCCAGTGCATGTGAGGCCCTCACCAGCCCACCATGTGTTTGGCGGCACTTCCACCAGCACAACTATCAGAGGTTATGTCTGGGTTTAAGGCCCACAATGCAGCATGGCTTGACCATGAAATTATGCACAAATATAAATGGAAATAAGGAGAAAATGAAACCCTTGCTCATACTGCGCAGTTCACTTTCCACCTCCTTTGAAATATCTCCATCACTTTTCTTTGCTGTTCACTTTCACCTGCCAGATGATCACTCTTACTGAACACTATGAGTTGCAGTAAATAAAAAGCAGCCACAATTTTATTTAGAATGACTTCTGATGAAAGAAGATCACGGCTAATAAATTACAGATTCCTGAATGCCGCATTGTTGGCTGATATGCTTTACTAAATAAAAGGCACAGTTCAACACTTCAAAAAAAGATCTGTATTATCGTGA
Source organism: Bambusicola thoracicus (assembly GCA_002909625.1). Lineage (NCBI taxonomy): Eukaryota > Metazoa > Chordata > Aves > Galliformes > Phasianidae > Bambusicola > Bambusicola thoracicus. The sequence goes on from PPHD01014579.1 coordinate 14,256, forward strand.
AATGCTATAATAAAGCATGACCCATTTTTTTTCTCCATTGTTTATTTTGTTACTGTGGACATCTTCAACTTCCCCTGAGGACAGCACCCTGATCATTTAAAGTAGACATTTTCTTTTTCAAACATATGAAAAGATTTTAAACGGAATGCATAAAAACCAAAAGCACAGCTGTAAGGAGGAGCCTCCTTCCTAACCTTTTCAATTACTGGATCTGTGTGTCTGACTTTATTGGCAGGCCTAATATTTGGGTTGTCCATCAAACTATAAACTTGATCTGATTGAAGGTTTATTTTTGCAAACAAAGGACAGGCTGCTGCCCTCCCTTGGTAGATGTTTTCCAAAACAGCATTACAACTGTATAATCATAGAATCCTTAGAGTTGGAAGGGACCTCTGAAGGCCATCTAGTCCAGCTCCCCTGCAACGATCAGGGACACAACCTCTAGATCAGATTGTCCAGGGCCTGATCCAGCGTCTCCTTGAAAGTCGTCAGGGATGAAGCATCAACCACCTCTCTGGGCAACCTGTTCCAGTGTCTCACCACTTATTGTAAAAAACTGCTTCCTTTTATCCAATCTAAATCTCCCCTCTTTTAGTTTGAAATCATTTCCCCTTGTCCTGTCACCCATGAGGGACACCACTTGTCACTGACCTGCATCCAGACATTGAGTCATTGACCACCACTCTCTAGACTTGATCCTGCAGCCAGTTCTTCATCCATTGAACAGTCTGCCCATCAAATCCATACCTTTCCAACTTGGAGAGAAGGATGTTGTGAGGTACTGTGTCAAAGGCCTTACTGAAGTCCAGAGATATAACAGTGGCTCGTCTCTTGTCCACTGATGCAGTGACACCATCATAAAAGGCCACTAGGTTGGTCAAATATTACTTTGTGTTGGTCTAATGTTTGCGACTTGGATCTCCTCAGTTATGTTATGGATTTGACCTCTGTCTTCTAATAAAATACTAGAAATACTGCAATCTCTTATATCCATTTTCTACAGAGAGTAAAAACAATCCACTTCAGTACTCAACACAAGTAGTCAGTGTGCTAGTGGTAGTAATAACTGTCTAATAGACAGCTTTGCGTTGGAGAATGTTTGTATTTTCCACTCATTTTAAGAGTCTTGTGTTTCTTCTAATGACTGGAAAACTTCTGTGGAGTTCTAAAATTCAACATTTTGAATGCATTTTTTTCCATTTTTATATTATTAAAAAAACACACTTATTTCTGAGCTGCACTAAATCTGTTCCTACCCAACTATGTCTTCCTTCTGCATCAAACATGTTCTGTCTTTACATATTTGTCACAAGGCTCTCTCCTTAGGAAACTGTCACAGGGCTCTCTCCTTGGAAAGAGATCAACCAGAGTAAATATTCTGGACAGAAATGATGTTCTGAACTATTCTGTGTGGTTCCCCATATGCAAGGTACTCTACAATAAATATAACCTTATTATAGAGTAGTATTTCCATGTTTCTGCCATTTCAGTTGTAATGAATCAATACTGTCTTTCTCTTTGATTCCAGACATATATTACTACTTATACTTTTTGTGCCTCTCATACAGACTACAATATTTGGTAAGTACATAGCAAGCAGTATCAATGCAGCTTCTGATCTAAAACAAAACAATGAACTAACACTGCTCAGTAGGCAACACCTACTGAGTGCTATGTGTTTGTTTATATCTTAGCGAAGAGTCCACCCAGAACCACCAAGGCCACCTCAGACTTCTCAGTAAGTCAGTTTTGATTCCCTGCTGTCCTTAGAGACTTACAGGATCTGAGTCACTCAGTGACATCAGTCTTAGCAGACCTAAATCTACAGAATTGTCCTGATCTCTCTGAGAATGGGGAGACCAAGTCAGTACCAAGAGGTCTGGGACTGCAGAAGGACAGTGGGATTCCCAGCACTGAGTAACTTGGGTATTGCTCAGGGACATGACCTACTCAGCATTGCTGGAGCTGTCGTCACCAAGGCTGGTTACCAAAGCTGGTTGGTGTTCAAGTCTATTTTCCTACGTGGGAACTTTTATGGAGGTTTCATCCTTTCCTTCAGTGCCCACCATTTTTCTTGTTAAAAAATAAATCAGAGCCAGAAAAGTCATGAGCAAGAGGTATCTGTCCCACAGCAGTACTGGGGCTGTATAGGGCCCTGCAGAGCATCAGAGAAGTGTGGTTTTGCAGAATGACCCTTCTTGGCACTGATTTCTCCAAGGTTACATGTTTTGAGGGCTGAACTCAACTCTAAAATGGAGTCTTCTCTTCTCTTCTCTTCTCTTCTCTTCTCTTCTCTTCTCTTCTCTTCTCTTCTCTTCTCTTCTCTTCTCTTCTCTCCTCTCCTCTCCTCT
>PPHD01014580.1:0-12257 GCA_002909625.1 Bambusicola thoracicus
TTAACCATTGCTATTACAACTGAGTATCAGATACTGTATAGGCAAATGCTTCTTGAAAATTTGCAAAAAACTTGGAAAAAAAACCCAAACCTTATATTTAATACTGTAAATGGTTGTGCAAAACATTAATGATAGTTTATTTATTAAACTCATGTCTACAGCATAGGTACTGTGACTAATTTATGCTACCTTTTTCTGATATTTTTTTTTTCTGTTGCTGTAGGTAGAATGCTAAAGAATCTCAAAAATACTTTAGCATTTATTCATAGTTGCAAGATAATTTGAACACTTCAGATCTTATCATTTCTTAAGGCATATGGAAATGATATGTATGCATAGTTTGAATGCATCATTGCAGATATACACCATATGGTAATGTATTGTATTTTCCCTTCAACACTCTTGAGCATTAAATGAATAATAACACATAAGTCTTTTGTACTCACTAACATTTATCAAATAAAGTACTGCAAAATAGTAGCCAAAACTATGCTGATAAATGACAGTAGCACCACCATTTTGCGGAATTGAACAACTGTGCCAGTATGGACATTAAAGACTAAAAATATAGGGGGGACATTCTGGCTGCTTGTGATGCTTAGAACTATCATTATTATATGGGAAAGCTACATTTAGCTAGATATCTCTTTCTACTTCTTTTTTTCTAAAAAAAAAAAAAAAAAACCTAAGAGAGAAAGTCTTGTGGGATGTAACCATGAAATCTAGCTGACTTGACTGCCCTACTCCAGAGGAGCTAGAACACTGGAAAAAATAAGTATTTCTAGTGCTAGATTAGCATCTCTGTTTTGTCTCAGTTTGAAAGTCTTCAAAAAAGAATCTTTTATAAATCTCATTATCTGGTGTCATGTTTAATAATCAGATGATGTTCATATATGCTGTGTTACTCTTGTTACTACTACAGTTTTATTAAATACTAAAGCTAAAAGTCATATAATTTCTCCCTTATTCACAAGAAGCTGACTCTATTTTGCATTTTTATTATAGTAACCTTATCCTTCATTTTGTATCCTTCATTTATTTTGCTAGTTTCATAGTCCCTCTTTCCAGAGCAACTAAAGACAAATTCATGGCCCGCAGCTACAGACTGCCCAATCTCTTTGCTGTTGTAGCATGACAAGAGATGGTATAAAAACACTATTGAACACTAGTAAAAAACCTCTTTTGCCTTTCCTTGTAGATGTTCTTCATGTATTCAGCATAACCCCAACTCTTTGTAATTTGAGTAACCTTTTGCATGTTTTGAAGTCTGTATTTCACCTCCCCACCACCACCAAGATTTTGTCATTCCACCCAGTAAGAGGCATCCCTATAATTATGTAGATGTTATTCTAAGGAAGTCTCAACACCTGCACATTAAAGAGTGAAAGCTGTTCTATTCGTCTTCTAATCTACTGCCCTTACTACCAGACACCTTAAAAAGAGGTTAAAAGCAACAGCTCCTGTGGGAAAGCAGCAGTGCTGCGATGTGCTAGGTAACTTTCAGCACACTTTAAGTACTTGATTTGAAGAGTGCAATGTCATAGAAAGACATTACAGTGTTCTTAAACTGTAGACTTCTTAAAAAACGTTGTTTTTTCAGTATAACTCTTGCTATGCCTTTTTCTTTCTCAGCATGAAATTCATTCAAAATCATTCCAAATCTAATTCAAGTGTACTGGTTCAAAGGACATAAATCTTTCATCAACTCTCAACTTCTTTGAAACTGCACCAGCTAATGCTTAATAAAACAAAGAATGTGAATGGTATTTTATAGTCTTTGTTTTGAGTAGTCTGAGCTATTATCAATATAATGTGTCCAATGAACATATAGTTTTAGACATTAAACATTTACAAAAAAAAAAAAAAAAAAAAGTATTTTTAAGAATACTAGAGCATTTAAATTTTAATCCTAGAGACCTTAGTTACATGCTTCAAACAAAATAGCGTATATCAGGTTAAGGACACCATAAATATCCTGATAGTGGAAAATCTTCCATTGGATTTTAGTTCGTATCTCATAAGGACTGTAGAGACAATTTATGTAATCAGTCTATATAAAAATATAGATAAAATGAGATTTTTTCAAGTGAGGGATTGGGATTTCTGAGCTCAAAGTCTAAAATATTTCATATAATATTTTTGCATTTCTTTAAAAAATAGAGTATGCAGCATTACTTCTCTAGCTTCCTTGTTGGTTGTGAATTAAAACAGAATTTGACTGCATTTAACAGATAAAATTTCTATTATGAGGGAAAGAAGAATGTACTCTGAATAATTTGAAGGTGTTTTATAAAAGCCAGACTTTTTGACCAGAAAGTCTCTTTCTTTCTTTATCAATTTCTTCCAGAACAACCGTGGCATATATAACCCAGTATGAGTGAAGAATTATGTTTCAGGAATTAGCTAGAGTGAATGGCAGTACAGGCAATTGAGAGATCATAGCATGTTTCATATCCTATGTAACAATGACAAAAAAAGAAAAACTGAATGTATTTATATAGAGAGATTCTTAGTTTACAAAAGACAGAAAATATTTCATAAAAGCTAATAAAAAATATTTTCCATCTCAGTTAACTAGGAAAATTTTTAGCAGAATTTGTATTCTTAATTCTACTCATGTCACCTCAAGAGTCTCCTCAAGTCTTTGTCATTTCAGTGGGCACTTTTAAACAGACTTCTATGTGAATTAGATCAGATCTTTCATCTTTGAAAATCAGTACTGTACTATGGCTAGATAATAGCTTTCCTTTAAAGCATCTTTTGCATAATAAATGAGACAAGTTCAATCAATGCTGTGTCTTTTGGCAGCTTACACAACTATTCCTATCAGTTTCATCTCTAAATTGAGGCTGAAATCTATGCCTTAAGCCTAGAAAAGTCTTTGCACAAAAGGATGCCTGATAAAGTGTTTTAGGTTTTCTTTTAAAGAAAGAAAAAAAGAAAGAAAAAAAAAAAAAAAGAAAAAGCATGTACACTTGGGACACAAACAACAGAAAAACATTTCTCAAAATATCTTTTTGTTTGTTTGTTTTAATAATTTGTTCATCATTAACACCACGTACTCTTGCCACCGCAAAGTAAAAGCCCACTGTAAAGTCTGAGCAATCAAAGGTGTCTGGAGGCTTTTGAGAGTCCTGAAAGTACATAGCCCAGGTTCTAGCATTCTGCAGAGGTGAGCAGGTCTGTAATCAGCTTGTGCTTGTTCATCCTTTATGATCAGTTCTGAGATTATAAGATATCCATATAGCCTTCTCTACCTGTGTTTAGGCATTTGGATTGTTGTCTATGATTCCTATTCTTGTTTCCATTCCAGTTTCATTTAAAAAAAAAAAAAAAGTTCTTTTAAGTACTTCAGAGAATTTTTTTCAGTATTTTGATAACTTGCTCTGGTGCAATTAATAAGTAGAATCATTTTGAGTAGATCTACAGAGAACAAATTCATTGTAGTACGTTAATCTCTACTCCCACTAATCTCTGATCATTCCTTAGAGTTCAGTCAGCCAGTGCACGCTGAGAAACTCTCACATGGCTTATCTTTAAAATAGTCCAAATAATCAAACAGATTTCTCATTATCAAAACTGCTTCTATAAAATTAATTTTGAAACAGAAGAAAATTGAAATGGAATTTGTTAAGAATTTACACAGCATTCCTTCTGAAATGAAACAACGTGGTTGTCCCACATTTTTTCTACGTAGCACTGTATCTTGAAACTTACTTTATATAATCCAATGTGGCACCAGCCATTAGTAATTTATATTAGTATTACATGCAAATAAATTAGGGAATCTGATTTTTAGGTACTCTAACTATACCAATATTAGAGCCTATTAAACATAAATGTGCTTGCAGAATAGAAAAGAAAATAGGATAATTTTTATTTTAGGAAATGAATTTGTAGCAGTTTTTTCACAAAACAGGAAATGAACAGGAAATGAGTACAAGAGTCCAAAATCACTGAGGTAACTGGAAAGCTAAGAAATCACAATTTGAAGCTGATTGATTGATGCTTTAATACTGCTTGGATCAAAGGATATTTTTGGAACATATTTCAGTTAATCATCATGATCACCCATTGTAATGTTGGACAGAAAGTTTTAGCAAGAAATGACTCATGTGAAGAGGAATGCTGTTAGAAAGAGAGATAACGTCTGTCTTTCTACATGTCCTAACTTGAGTATGGAAAGATTCAAATACAGTGTCAGGGATAAAAAATAAAATAAAAGTATTAATTCAGACCATCATCTCTGAAAAGATCTATAAATGCTTTCAAAATACATTCCACAAGGTATTTTTAACAGTATGCTAAATCTTACAGTAAAGTTGCACTACTCAATTCAATTGCTATTCCCTCCTGATGGGGATGAGTAGGTAGTCGAGTTTTCAGCTTTATTGCTTTCCTTCTAGGTTCTCTTCAGCTTGTCATCATTTCCAAGTTAGAAGGTACCATCTAATTTAATGCTTTTCACCAAGTTCTTTCTATTTTGTACCTTAGGAGGGAGAAATTAAAATAAAATCCTTTAATTCTTCTGAATATATATTAAAAGAGACTGTTTTCCTAAGCATGCTGATTCTTACTCTCTTCATGTAACTAAGAAGTAATCAATGCTTTGTCTACCAGAAGAATGAAATGCCCTTCTCTTTGATGAATGCTTATCATTACTCAGTAAGAAGCCTATCATTCCTTCTGATTTTACATTGGAATTACAAGAGAATTTACATTAAAAACACAGAACATTTAACCTTTTAATTTTCTGTTGTGTATAACTGGCTATTGACTGAGTGTAGGTACAGCAACAATCAAATGCTTTGGAGAATTATCTGCAAGAACTTTCACCAAGTTCCTTTAAATGTAATAGAAACTGAATGTTCTATTGGTTCAGTAAATGTTTCCTCATTGCCATAATACATCTAATAAAGAAGATGTTTGCAGATTAAAAACAAAATAAAGCAGCATATAAATCTGTCAATTTTATCATATTCTTTAAAGGAAGAAAGTTACATTAGATTTCAGTTTTCCTTGCAGATTTCTGCTCAAATGTTCCTTTAAGTTTACAATTCCATTTTCAGTTCATTAAATTTTCCAAATGTTGGAAAACTGTTATCATTATGGTACTGCATCCATTGCTGAGTCCCCAAGACAGAAAACGCACCGATAAAATGAAATGAGTTCAACAGAGAGCCTCTAGGATTCTCAGGTCACTGGAGAACTTGCCTCTACAGCTGCAGGATTTATTAAGTGTGATGAGATGTTTTCAGGGTGTGGCTGACATCATCCCCCAGCATCTACAAGGAAGCGATCAAGTAGAATCACAGAATCATAGAATTGCTCAGGTTGGAAAAGACCTTAAAGTTCATCCAGTCCAACAGCAACCTAACCATATTACCTTAACTCTAACAACCTGTCGCTAAATCATGTCCCTGAGCACCACATCCAAATGGTTTTTAAATTCATCCAAGGATGGTGACTCAACGATCTCCCTGGGGAGAGTAGTTGGAGCCAGTCTTCACAGCAGTGCCTACTGAGGCAATGAGGTACTATGTGTACAAACCATATTCCAAATTCATTATTCCCAGTGATTTTATTCTGCTATGTATCTATATTTATACCAAAATGGAAATTTAGTAGAACTTTTATCTTACAATTGTGATACTTTACATACTTGAAATGCCATATAATTTTCAAACCACAAGTTTCAAAGTTACATATTCCATATTCTAATGCCATCTTAAACAATAGCACACCTTTTCATTTACAGTATTCTTCACTTTAATATCAATACAAATTTTGTATTTTACTTAATTTTTTTACATGTGTATTTCATGCATGTTTTATACATTTAAGTTTCCAGTGAGATTTTGTAGGTGCTGCAGAAATGAAAGTGAATAACTATGAATTTGAATGGTTTGTTAATCTGTTGACCCTCAAGTTTATTTTGCGCATTACGTAAATCACTCTTTCTAATCAAATGTGCTTTCTTGCTGAGCAACCTTATTGGTGAATTTCAGTTCCCTACTGAAATCCTTTATAATAAGAAGGGATTATTAAATTTTGATTAGCATCAGATTATACTCATTTTATCCACCAACTGACATTTCTGTTAATTGAGGATAAATGTGCTAGTCTGATACCTCCTCCAAACATAGAATGTATTAAAAGTCTCAGCACTAGCAGAAGACTTAATTAATATTCATTGTGTTTCCTGGAAACTACTGGTTGCCTAAATCAGAGGTTTGCAGATAAAGCTGAAATTGCAGACTTTACAATATCACTATTTGGCACATTTTTTTTGAATTATTAAATGGAAGCGATATATCTAAAGTTATTAGCAAAATGTTAATGTAATGACTTTAGTCATTACAGACCTTTTCATGATAAACTATGCTCCTATGCAGTCATTAAAGAATACTGGCCAAATAATGATTTCCTGGTCAGGAAAATTTCACACACTTGAAAAACAGCAACAGATTAAAGAATACAGAACCAGGCTCCTTTTCTGTTAGTAATGGTTAGGATTGATAAGAAAAAAGTATTTTTCTTTCTTTTTCCCCAATACCGAACAGAAAACTTTAGGCAACTATGACCATCAGTGACAGTTTATTTTTTTGTGAAGCCACTTTCATCAATACTTCATTGTCATGCTCTAAAATGGCTATGCTTTGACATGAAACATTTTTATTCTAAAAGAGTTAAATTGCCTAAAATATGGAGTCTCTCTTTAAAATGTGTTATTTACTACAGTTTAGCAATGAGCTGTTTGTCAGTTTAGGTAAGGAATCCAGGAATTGCAGCATTTAGATAATGATTACAACACTGAAGCTGAAAGGATAGCTCATGATTATCGAGGATACACAAATAACCTCCAATACTCCTTTGTAGAACAGTTCAGATCACAGAAAATATGCAACACTAGCACTTTCTCACCTAACTGCAATTGTCATAAAGATAATATTGACTTAGATAAAGAGGAAAAGACAGAAGATTTAGCCTATGCTAAATTAAATAACAGTTTATTGGTTCCTTGACATGAATAGAAGTATATTACTGGCCTTATGACTAACTACTCTCTGTAATAATCATTTCTTAAGTCATTATTTTTCTCTATATTAACAATTTTATTAGACTGAAGTCCAACTGAAATGTAAGGGATTCAACTCAGATTCAAATTTGTGGAAGGTACTTTGAATTTCCATTGTACAAGGGCTGCTCCAAAAGTGATGTAATGCCTCCTATTTTATTCTGCTGGCCCACCCATCAGAGGCGGGTGTTGGTGGTGTGGCAGTAGAGGTTGAACCTTCCCACCAATGTTCCATTTCACGTTGTTGCCATGTGACAGATGGCAGCAGAGATGCAGTCTGACACAACAGTGTCTGACATGGGGTACCTCTTTTGCACTTCCAAATCACTGAAGTTGCTGGAATTTACAATTATGTATCAAAACCAAAAATCTCTGTGCCTGTCATGGAAGTGTGTTTGAAGCAAAGGTGTATCATTGAATTCCTCCATGTGGAAAAAATGGCAGCCACTGGCATTCGTTGATGCTTGCTGAATGTTTCTGGAGACCAAGCAGTGGCTGGGAGCACAGTGAGGCGCATTTCAGCAGTGACAACAGCAGCAGTGGTTCACTGATGCAGATTTTTCCAAGTGCAGAATGCAGGCTCTTGTTCATTGCTGGTGAATATTTATATCTATTTGTGAAAAATAGTGTTTTGGGCCAAGACTTTTTTCTATCAGTTTTATTGTGTTCATTGTATCTGTTACGGTTTCCATTGAAATAATTTGGAGAAATTATATTCAGAGTAACCTACACAGATGGCAGGCGTAATATAAATTATAAGGATTTTTCATTTTGTAATACTTTTTTTTTTTCATATACTGGATATGTTCAGTCACCTAGTATTTCATAATTATAATTTTAAGACCAATCAAAGAATATGATGTAAAACAAGCTGGGAATTTCAGTTTCTGTGCTAATTTGACTGTCACAGTACAAAAAAAAATTAGCAACAAATTCATTAAAATCAGTGACAATTAATTTTAAAATCACAATGACACATTTTCAGTAGGCCAAGTGTTCTGTAAATCTTTTGTTGCATATTTTGCTAGATGTTAAGACAAAAGTTCTTATTTCTCCACAAATTCAGAAACCTACTTGCACCAATTGTGAATTTCATTTCATTAGATGGATATTTATTGGCTTTATATTTTGAAACATTTTGTTTCAAATTTCTCCCCTTGAAATTTTGTTCAGCACGTCTTGGCTGAAAAGGCAGTAGCTCTTAAACACATACTGTAATTTGTAATCCCAAAAATTTCTTCAGGAGATTCTGCATTAGGGAAATTCTTGTTCTTATAAACTTTAAAAGGAAAAGCTGAAAAGCTTTAAGTGCTGTAGACCTAATCAATGATCTAGTTGATGGGTATCAATAGCCTTCCACTACTTCATATTGATCCATTTGAAGCTTTGAAAACAAAAATGTCAAAAGGAGGGATACTAAAAAAGTAAGTAAAACACAGACCAAAAAAAGAAAAAATGTTTTCTTCTCTTGTTTCAGTATGTTTATAGGATTTTAGTTATTGATGTTTTTGTTGTTGTTGCTGTGGTTGTTGGTTGGTTTGGGTTGGGTTTTTGTTAGTTTGCTTTTTTTTTTCTTTTAACTGCAAAAGTGGATTTTAGTTTAGTTAAATAATATTTTTCTTTTTGTGCATCATATTCTTCAGTAACAACTTTGTGATTCTCATCACAAAAATCAACAGGTAAAATAATATTTATATTTATATTTCCTGTCAGTTTGCAATACTGATGACGAAATGTAAAGGGGAGAGAGAGAAAGAGAGAGATCACAGAACAACATAATAGTTGGTGTTTACTGGTATTTCTGGAGGCCATCTGGTCCAGCCCTGCTCAAGCAAGTTGATCTCCAAAATCTCCAAAATCTCCAAAACGGGAAATTCCACAAAATTTCTAGGCAACATGGGCCAGTGCTCAGTCCCCTGCACATTAAAGAGGTTGCCTTATATCCAAGTGGAACATCTGAGTTTGTGTTTATTGCCTCTTGTTCTAGCACTGGTCACAACTGAAAATAGCACAGCTCCATTTGCTTTCACCCTTCCTCTAGGTATTCATACACAATAAGAAAGATAAACCTTGAAATGCAAGATTTTAGCTTTTGGGGTACCATATAATATAGCAGGATTTCTAGAGTCAAGAAGTTAAGGAAGACTGAATATCTTTTTCAAGAGTAAGGGAAACAGAAAGATTTCAGAAAAGGTAGCAAATATACTAAAGTATATAGCATCCGGAAAACTCAGGAGTACATGAAAGTTAATGACGAGTGTGTTCCTGTAGCAAGTACCATAGCAAAGTGGTACTTCATAGAAACACAGAAAACCAAAACCAATAATCCTTTGTTTTTTTAAATGCTTTAAACCTCCTGCTTCATCTGATTTTGCCTAAGATATATATTTGAAATTTTTACCCCTTTCAAAAAGTCTTCTGTGATTGCTTTTCTTAGCATTTAAGTAAACAGCTGGATCCAGAGAAGTACTTTTAGCCAGGTGCAGGTGAGCTTAATAGAAATGAATCTTAGATAAATACAGCATCATCTTATACATAGAATAGGTTTTCTTTGTATAAATCTATGTGGTATAAATGTACGAAAAATGTTCAAAAAAGTTGACAATTGAATGCAGTCCTATTCATCAGCTCAAAAATTTTAAGCTATTGTTATTCTCTACTGCAAGTTTGGTTAATGTAAATTAAGGTCAAGAATCCTCATTAATTTTCTTACCATCTGTGCAAGAAAGATATGAGATAATGTCATTTTGTAATGAAATCACACTTACATTGCACATATACCATACATACTGAAAGATAGATCATCAGATTCATCACAGAAGGCCAATTCTAAAATACTTGCATACTAATTATTTTTTACAGGTTACTGTATCAGATTCACTTGGCAAGGTTTTGGCAGGGGGGGCTACAGGGCTCCTCTGTGAGGAGAGGCTGGGGCTGCCCAATGCCAGCTGGTTCCAAGTGGCTACAGACGGTGCTGGTAGCTGCACCTCAGGGCACAGCTGAGCCTGACAGTCAAGGTGGTAGTGCCTCTGGGAAAATGTGTTTAAGAAGTGATTTAAATATGCTGCAGAGAAGCTGTGAGAAAGAAAAGTGAGAAATCTATGTGAGAGACACCATGGTCAGGGAAGAAGGAGAGAGGAGTCCCAGGAAGCAGAATAGGGATTCCTCTGCAGCCTATGGAGAGAAACATGGTGAAGTGGTTTGTCCCCCTACTGCCCATAGAGGGTTGTGTTGATGCAGATCTCCAGACTGCAGCCTGGGGTGAACCCCACAACACAGCAGGTGGAGATGCCCTGAAGGAAGCTGCAACCCATGGAAAGCCCATACAGGAGCAGCTTTGTGGTGGATGCTGTGACTTCATGGAGAGAAACCCATTCTGGAGCAGCTTTCCTGAAAGATTGCACCCCATGGCATGGACCTATTCTGGGGTGGTTCTTGAGAAATTGCATCCTCTGGGAGTAACCCACACTTGTGCAGTCTGTGAAGCATTGCATAATGCTGGAGCTGAACCCCACAGCATCCAACTTCCCTAAACACTTTTACTAAAGTTCTACTATCAACTATGTACAATAACAAACAACTCAAATTGTTTCCTCATTAGAATAACTGACTCGCTCCAATTTATAGGCGGGAGAGGAGGTTCTTTGAAATAGGTATACCCGGCGTGAGATTAAGAAACAACGGTCCAGATGCTGGTCCGGCCAGTTTATTACTGATCTTAGTAAGGGAGATGGGGAAGGGGAGAACGGACACTATTACAGATTGGGGTGATGGGGAAGGGAAGGCGAGTGATAGAAAAGATAGTCACCACCAGGATCTGGCAGTATTCCCGTTGCATGATGTTCTGACGGTCCGGGGCAAAAGTGCAGGGGAAGAGCAGCAGCAGCATGGCTGGTCTTGGGCAGCGAGAAGGTGCAGGTACCGAGGAGGTCTAGGAAGAAGTCCAGGCGGAAGCAGCAGGTCTCTGGTAGCAGCCCCTGGTGAATCTGTCAGCATGCAGGCCTTTTGTAGTGAGGGATCTGATGGCAAACACCCTCCTCGGAAGGGAGAGCAGCAGCAGAGGGGCCATCCTTAGGTAGTAAGCAGGTAGAGCACAGAGCGAGTCCAGGAGGAAGAGGCAGGTCGTGAGGAATCTGTTGTCAGAAACCCGCCTTCATGGTTGTTAGACCTTCTTTTATCCTCCTTCTTCCCTGCCTACGTGACATTCTTGGACGCTTGGGTAAGGCGTCATGTGAGCACGCCCTGAGATGGCTGTGTCCTTTGAGATAAGTCCACACAAAAGACTGTTTCCTGGTCGTTTAGCTGCCACTTATCTCTCTCTCTGGTTGCCTCTGGCCTTGTCCATCTGTTGTCCCTTCAGACAAAGGATTTCCCAATCCTTGGTCAGGACTTGCTTGAACTTGTTCATCTGTGTCCCTAAGCAAGCTTTGAGGCAATGGTGTAAAAGAATGACCTCTTAAAATAACTTAACTGTGAAACTTATTTGCCAGGAACGGGTGTGAAGACTGATGGTTTTAAAAATAAAGTATCGCTTTAATGACCATTTTATTCTCATTTTAATCATTATTTCATCAAGATGTTGATGTTAGACCTTTTGAAGAGGTTGATTTTGGTATTCCTGTCTGTAAAAGTCACTGGAGTTAACTGTCACATTAATCCTCTGCAGTGTGATTAGGCTTTTTGTACTTAATGGAACACAGAACTCTATGGATAGCTGCCAGAAGTTAAACCAATCCTATTTCACAGAACAGAACAAATTTACAGTTTTAGATGCTCCACAGTAACTTTAGTATAACAACAAAATATCTCAGATGTTCTAAGAATTTAAATATTAAGGCTCCTCTGAAATGAGATTCTTCTAGAAAACTGTGACCATGGGTATCCTGTAATACAGCCATCAAAGGGATTTTTTCATGTAAACAGGCAGCTTATGACAGATGCTAGTACACCAAATGGTTATGCTTTTGCAAATAATTATTGAAGACAAACATTCAGAGCTTTGCAGTGATAAAATCTACTTGTTAAAGTTTTTGTAACACTACCTTGCTTACTTTTTGCCTAACAGGTTTTGTGCTGCAAAATGGTCACAGAATGCATTTTTCCTCCATAAAACATCATTTGCATGCTATTTCAAATAACTTGTTCTAGTTATTTTGTCAGCTTTGTAACTGCCTCT
>PPHD01014581.1:0-16605 GCA_002909625.1 Bambusicola thoracicus
CTATCTTTCAAAATAGTTGAAAAGAATATTGGAAATACTCTTAATTGGTCTGAGATGTAAGCATCTCATTATCCATTTTCTTGAGTAGATGCATGGAATATGTGAATCCAGCTTATTTTCATCATCTGGTCTAATTGAGATGTAGAAAGACAAGAAGTGGTAACTGGGAATCAAACAGGTGCTTCTAATAAAAGTGATGCTCTTTTAAGAGATGCCACATTCAGTGTGGTCCATCACTTCTGCCTATATTTGCATTTAAGCATATGCAAGTAAAAAATGATGAATAAATATTTGCAGAGCTAGGACTCTAGCTCTTCTAACGTGCAAGCCTTGCAGTGCTCTTGGATCTGAAGTTTAAGGATTCATGATTTATCAGCACATTGAGGCTAAACAGCATGAAGAAGAATGAGATATAGCTTATGATTGCTATAAAATACATTTCTTTTTTTTTAAGGAATGAATTTAGTGTGAGGTAAATAAGGCTTACCTGTTTCTTTTGACTGTTTCAGCATTGTCTGGCCCTATCTGATACTAGATACAAGTCAGCAGAATACCCTTGTAGTGAGACCAGCAGTGTTCTGGGCTGTAGCAACAAGCAGCAGGTTCAGAGTTTTTTCCTCTGTATTTGGTACTTGCAAGATGGCATCTGGGTACCAGCTCTGGTAGTGGGTTCTCCATTCCAAGGAAGTCATGAACTACCAGGATCGTTAGGAGGCTGTAGCGTGCAGTGTCTGAAGGCAAAGAGAACAGTCTCTTCATCTGTAAGAAGAGAAGGGGAGGTCTTATTACTGTCTGCAGCTACCTAGTGGGACAGTACAGAGAAGATGGAGCCAAGTTCTCCTTGGAGCTGTACATGGGTTGGAATGAGAGCAAATGAGCACAAGTTGGGGTGTACTGAATTCAAGGATGATATGAGAAGGTGTTTTTTTTTTTTTTTTTCCAACACTGAATATTCAGTTGCTGGAGCAAGGAAACAGTGGAGCTGTCATATCTCCATCCTTGGTGATACTCAAAACTTTATGGGGCAAGTTCCTCATCTTGACCCCTTTTTCAGCAGGAACTTGGAATAGGTGACATTCAGAGTCTCATTCAAGTCTTAACTATTCTGTGAGTTTGTCCATTCTTGTTGAGTATATGTTGTGTTTTGGATCCCTTCACTAAATAGAACTCAAGTATAAAGGCTGGAAACCCTAAAGATGATGAAGCTCTTACAAGTCATGGGAGAAAAAAAAAATGTTGGGTAGAGTCATGGTTTGGAGCCTTTGATAATTCTTGCTAATTACAGCGTTTCTGTTGTGTTTTACGTTTTTTCTGCTTGCAGGGAGGCTTGTGCGTACGTCTTATTCAGCATACCTCTCTTCCAGATGCTACTTGTGCTGTGTGGAAGAATGCTCCCAGTGACTGGGGACATCTTGAGAGGGTTGAGGAGGGTAGGGAGTGAGATGGTGCTTTTCACCATGAGGGCAGTAGAGCATTGAAGCAGGCTGTTCAGGAGGGCTGTGCAATCTCCTTCCTTGGTGGTTTTTAGGACTGCGCTGGGAAAGCCCAGAGCAGTGTGGTCTGACCCCAGAACTCACCCTGCTTTGAGGAGGACATGGACCTCTTCAGGTCAAAACTGTGTTATCCCGTGATCCTGTATTGGAAGAAGGAGTGTTCTTAGACATCATGTAGTAATCTCAGTGAGATGGAGGTGCATGCTGATGAATCAAGTATTTTTATTTTTAAGTTGCAGTAATTCACTTTCATCAGTCTTGGATTTTCTTTTTTTTCGGATGAATTTCTGTTTATGAACTAAGATCACGCGTTCTTCGGGTTGCAAAAACTTCTTTTACTTCACAGTTTATGCTGGGAACAACTTCTTGATTTGTTCAGAATATCACTGTAATAATTTAGACGTGGAAATTATCCAAATTATCTTATCATGAGCTTAGCTTTATAACTTGGAATGCTGTAATGAAAAGATTACTTTTTGTCTGTCATCAGATCTGTTCCTCAGTTCTGGCAAATGTGTGTCAAATCTCTGTTGTGATCAGTTAAGAACTGAGTATGGCTGGGCTGTGAAAGTGACTTTGATATGTCAACAGCAGGTTAACAGTATTTATTTTCCTGTGATTCTGCAGACTTGCCTGGGTAACACAATGCCAGCTGAGCGCAAAAAGTCAGCAAATATGGATGAAAAAGAATCTCTGCTAAATAATAAAGAGAAAGAGTTTGTTGAAAGGCGACCGGTGGGCACCAGGGAGAAACCAAAAGATGATGTCAAAGTTGGGGTAAAGAGAGAGACTGTAAAGGTTCCTGAAGATAAAAAGAAAAAACTGGATGAGGATAAAAGAAAAAAAGAAGACAAAGAGAGGAAGAAAAAGGAAGAGGATAAAGTGAAAGCAGAAGAAGAGCAAAAGAAGAAAGAAGAGGAAGAAAAAAAGAAACATGAAGAGGAAGAGAAAAAGAAGCAAGAGGAGGAAGTTAAACGTCAACAAGAAGAAGCAGCTGCTCAGCTGAAGTAAGTTGTACTTACATATTTTAATTGTGCCAAATGCTGTAGTCTTGCTGTGAGGACTGTGGGCACTATTATAAAAGATGAACTGTTTGAGTTAATAAGTTATGTGTAGTGTTAAAGACTGTGTGTGCCTGGGTGAGAACACTACTTTTACATCATTTTGACTTTTCATCTCTTAACCTCTGTTACTTTAGTGTTTAGGATGGGGTTTTGGTGGTGGTTTCTGTATGATAATCGTGTGAAGCATGGATAGACGATGAAGGGCAATTTATTTTGAGACCGAGAAATGTTAGTGTTGTAAAATTGAAAGCACAAGGTCTGCCAGTCCTCACACTGTATAGGGAGCAAATCTACAGTCAGCAATGGCTGCAATTGCTTTTCACCAATTGTAGTCAATTGATATCTGGATGGCAAACAGAACATAACCCATCACTTCAATATGTGATCTTACCAAGACAGTATTTCTTAGTATGATATCAAAAGGTATTATAGTGTCGAAGATAACATCTTCAGAACAGTAATGCCGAGATTCTGGACATTCTTGTGTATCAAGTATGTCGCTTCTGAAGATGGAGAACAGTGTCATAGCCAAATTCTAGCTGGGGCAGATGTAATTCAGCTATTTAAAATTTTCCTTAATTTCAGTGGTTTGGGAATAGGAGATTTCCCTTAGCTCTAATGCAGTAACTTCTTAAAAGGTTTTTGTCCTCCTCTGTAATAACTTAATGTCAGTCTGGAGTAAATGAAGTTTCATGTTTATGTTTTGCAAGTCTGGTGGGATTGAGATGTTCTGCATAGAGGAACGTGGGAAATTCAGTTTTGTAACAAATGGGACTTGCTTCTTGGAGCAGTAAATTCAAGCAGTGGTTTATCAAGCAGACACTTTAGCGTTCTAGGATTAACTTGTTAAATACTAAAAAATAGTCTTTTAGTGCTGTTCAGCACTACTGGAGGATTTCAAACTCGCTTTCTTTGACCCGTTAACATGGGAGTGAGGTGCTGTGACAATGATAACTCCTTTTTCTTTTCCCAGAGAAAAAGAGGAAGCACACCAGTTGCATCAGGAAGCTTGGGAGCGCCATCAGGCAAGGAAGGAGCTTCGCAGCAAAAACCAGAATGCACCAGACAATCGCCCTGAGGAGAACTTCTTCAGCAGATTAGACTCCAGTCTGAAGAAGAACACAGCTTTTGTTAAGAAGCTAAAAACCATTACAGAGCAACAAAGGGACTCCTTGTCCCACGATTTTAATAGCCTAAATTTAAGCAAATACATCGCAGAAGCAGTAGCTTCTATTGTGGAAGCCAAACTGAAAATATCAGATGTGAACTGTGCTGTGCACTTGTGTTCTCTCTTTCACCAGCGCTATGGTGATTTTGCCCCTTCATTACTTCAGGCTTGGAAAAAGCATTTTGAAGCCAGGAAAGAGGAGAAGACTCCCAACATTACAAAGCTAAGAACTGATTTGCGTTTCATTGCAGAATTGACTATAGTTGGGATTTTCACTGACAAGGAAGGTTTGTCTTTAATCTATGAGCAACTTAAGAATATTATTAACGCTGATCGAGAATCCCACACTCATGTTTCTGTGGTGATCAGCTTTTGTCGGCACTGTGGAGATGACATTGCTGGTTTGGTACCAAGGAAAGTAAAAACTGTTGCAGAGAAGTTTAACTTGAGCTTTCCTCCTAGTGAGATAATCAGCCCAGAGAAACAACAGCCCTTCCAGAATTTGTTGAAGGAATACTTCACGTCTTTGACCAAACACCTGAAAAGGGACCACAGGGAGCTACAAAATATTGAAAGACAAAACAGGTGACATTTAAATGTTGCTTTTGGTTTATGGAGAAAACAATAGTTTGGTGTTGAAATGCCTAGATTTGTTGCAGTATTTATCACCAAAACAGTCTTGTTAGAGGTGTGTAGGAGATGCATGCTCTGTGGTATGCCTGAAGATATATCAAATAATCCAATCAAGCTTAAAAAAAAAAAGTTCCAAGCTTTCTCTGAATACTTAAAAAAGAACAACAAATAGTTAAAAAAGAACAATCAAAACCAAAACAAAACAAACAGCTAAGAACTCTGATTCCTCAAGAGCCTTTAAAGACAGTGCAGTGACTTTAAACTTTTATTCTCTTAACTCGGTTATTTTGGTGATGGTCCCATAGCACCTTCAGTGTCTTGCCTATTTACCAGCTGGTACTGACCTTTTCCAGTTGACGTAATCTGATTTCTCCCTTTCCACCCACACCTATCTACTAGAGCATATGCCACAATGTTTTTGGCTCATTTACATTTCTTTTAGTGTACCAGTGTTGCCAATGGTAGTGAGTGTGGAGGAAAAGTAAGATTGGAATAACAAAGTACCCCTTAAACTTCGTCATGTACAATTTTTGTATAAGCAGATGCTTAAAGGTATAGACAATTTGATTCAAATCCTTTTTTAACATATATGTAAAATACTAACGTTGAAGGATTAATATACGTACCTTTTCAGTTCTGAATAATTTTATTTCTACCATAAACAAACTTGCTTTTAAAAAAAAGCATGTTTTTTCTTTAAAGCATCCTGAATGGTCATTATTAGGGTGAACCTAAAGCCAGCTGTGGGTCTTAAATGATTGCAATTGTTATATATCCTTTTGGAAGCACTCCAGGCCAGTAGAAATGACATGTGATATGGTACTGTGTGTATACACAGGTTTCAGTCAAAATGCTCATCATTAGCACAGAGCCAAACGTATGCTTGGAACACACTC
This sequence comes from Bambusicola thoracicus, assembly GCA_002909625.1. Taxonomy (NCBI): domain Eukaryota; kingdom Metazoa; phylum Chordata; class Aves; order Galliformes; family Phasianidae; genus Bambusicola; species Bambusicola thoracicus. The sequence continues at coordinate 5,255 of PPHD01014581.1, forward strand.
AAATTTGACGTTCCCAAATGAAGGCTTTCAACTTCAACCCACTATGCTGATAGATACTGTGCTGCAGTCCCTAGCTGCTTTCAGTCCACTGTTGTATTTCAGGGGATTGTAAACTGACTCTTGAGCGAGCATTAATTTTCCAGCTAACTTATTGCTTTAAAGGAAGTTATTGACTTAGCTTAAACAATTGCCATTGTTTAATTTAATCAGTATAAACTTCTGTACTTACTGAGTTATACTTGGTTTGGGGGCACTGCTGTTTTGGCTGTGGTTTCAATGAACAAGCGTTGTAAAGGTTGTGTGATGGGAATTAAATGAAAGAAATTCTGAGGGAATGAAGATGTGAAGAAATGAGATGAGAGAACAGAAGTGATTTAGGTTAGGGGAATGTACTTGAGTGTTTATTTGCAAAATTGAGTTAAAAAAACTGCATAGAGAGAGCCCTGAGGAACCCAATCTGATCTCATTGTTGTTCTTGTATTGAGCAGGAGGTTGGAATAGTGACCTTTTTGCATGCCTTCCAATCTGAATTATCTTGTGAGCTTAAATGCAAAGCTTTGTTTTGGTGGAAAAGTATGAAGAAATATCATTTATCATCAGATGAAAATAGTTATATTTATCTGAAGTTTTAAATGTTGGTTTGAGCTGCTTAATAAAAGTTGGGAAGTAAATTTTTTGGAAATGAGACGTCCAAAAAACTATTCTTTCTATCTATCCAGATTTGAAGTCAGTAGAATCATAGAATCACTCAGGTTGGGCAGTCCTCTCTGGGTTTGTTAGCAACAAAATTGTTTGGGTTTCAACAACTTTTATTCCAGCCATTACTCCAGAAATAGCGGAATGAAATGGAAGTGAGCTGTTTCCTGTTGTGCATCAGCAGTTGTATGTTTAGTTGGTGATATTTTTCCAGGTAAATGTGTCCCATATTTATCTGTGTTAGGAGAGTGAGCTCGTGTGAGATAACTTGAGCTGGACAGACTGCTTGAATTAATTGTGAATTAACATGTTATCGTACGCTTCAACAAATTTATTACCTACCACATCATTTGGTTGAAGCAAGGTTTCTGCCCACACAAAGGTGTCTGAAGATGGGTAATTAGGGAAACTAATTTGAGCTACACTTTGACAGTAGAACTTGATCTCTGATTGCATAGCTAAGCCCATAGCAAAACCTGTGCAGGCTCTCTTATTGGAAAGGAGCTACTGGATTGCCAGGTTCTAGTGTGAGTTCTCAGAAGTGGTTAAGCATGGCAGAATCTCCTTTAAACCTCTTAAAACATGCTTAACTTAAACAAAAGATCCGATGAACCTGATTTGTACTCTGCAGAGAGTTCTAAAGTAAGATTAAGTGTCCTATGCTGTAATGTTGGTTGTATGCAAAAACAAAGTGTGCTTTGTTTAGAAAGGGTGGTCAGGCACTGGAATGGGCTGCCCAGAGAGGTGGTGGAGTCACCGAGCCTGGTGGTGTTCAAAGAGCGTTTGGATGTTGTTGGATGTCGTGTTGAGGGCCATGGTTTAGCGAGAACCATCGGTGAAGGGCGAATGGTTGGACTGGATGATCCTGTGGGTCTTTTCCAACCTTAGTGATTCTATGATTCTGTGATTTTGAAAGATTATTTGGCGTGCTTTGGCTTGAATTTAACACAAACCGAAGCTTGGTATTGCATGTTATTTAGGTGTGCCTTTGCGAGAGGAACAAGAAATAGAACTTTTCTCTATTTGCCTTTTGCTCTCTAGCAAGATATCTAAATTATGTTTTGATTCAAATGAGCAAAAGAAATTTTCTTGCCCTGTGAATGTCCTGTGTAAAAAGATGACCTCTTAGTCCCAAGTTACTAGTAAAACAAAAATGCCAGTATGGATATCCCTCAATTTATATTGCTCAGACTGCTAAGAGAACTTTTAGACTGTAACACCGTGGCGTGCGTTGGCAAGAATGTGGTTGATTTGTGTATTTATCTGCTTAATTAAAGCCTGATGATAATTAAATCATCAGTGTTCTGTGGCAGGCTTAGCACCAGCAGAGATTGCAGCATTACGTACTTCTGGTTCAAACTACTGAAGGTTCTTGAGATTTCTTGTTTCAAGTGTGGGACACTTGGAATTTCTAGCTTCTGCAGGGGCACTACTCCAAGTAGTTATATTTCTTCTTGAAATTAGACTTCCGAAGTTGTGTAACACTCTATCAGAATCAAAAGTGTACTTTTTGCTTGTTTCTAACTAAGAAATGAATATATGGTAACCAACTGATATTTACCAGAGTTGCTATGGAGAAAAGCTGCACGTTACTTTATAAACTTCTATAAAATTAACATCAGATTTTGATGTTTTCCAACATAATAGTTAACTTTAGGTTACCTCCACTGCTTAAAGTCAGGAGTTAAAATGAATCAGAGCAGTCAGGAGGGAATCTGTTCCAAGTACAGGCAAAACTTTCTTTCTAAAATGGGCAATAAATCCATAATTTGCATCCCTGGTAGTTGGTGGATGATTTTGCTGAGTGATGTCAATCTAAAACACCTTTCAGAAAAAAGTGTCACTGTATTTAAGCTGGTACAAGGTGTTGAGTTGATTAAATCTTTGGGTATTAACTGTATTTAGATTGGTTAAAAAAAAGTAAGCTTGGAAGCAGAAAAGATTGCAAGCAGTGCTTCTACTCTTACAAACACAAGCTGCTTTTGAAAGCAGTTCTTGGTTTTAAAATTAGCCTGAGTACTTATTATAAAAGAAATGAAAGAACAAGGGGGAAAGAAGCAGATGTAACTGCTCTCAACTTGGATTGATAGCCTTGAAATAACTCAGCTTGTTTTAATGTAGTGTTGTTTTTGAGCCTCCTGGCAATGGTCCTCCAATGAATCATTGGGACAACAAGGAATTGTACTACTACAGATGTACAGCAGCTTTTATCCAACTTCTGTGTTAGCTGAATGTTGTACTTTATTACAAGAGTTCCTAGTGCAAAACTGTCACAGGATAGTCATATTTGGAAAAACAAGGATTTTGTTTGTTTGTTTTGTCAACTGTTTTCTTTGGAAGATGGAGCTTCTGTGACCATACTACATTTGGTTATACTGAACTCATTAAATCAGTATAGCTTTTGGGGGGTGAGGGGTGTTGGAGAGCATTGCCCAAATATTTCCTGTAAATGTGCAATCCCTTCAGAGGGAAGATTAGCTTTGCTAGAGAAATTGGTAGTGATTCAGCATAGCTCAAATATGTTTTAAGAAAAAAAAGGTTGTCTCACTGTGTCTTTGATCTTTGTAGGCGCATTCTTCACTCCAAGGGTGAACTGAGTGAAGATCGACATAAGCAATATGAGGAATTTGCGATGTCTTATCAGAAGCTGTTGGCAAATTCTCAGTCTCTAGCTGATATTCTGGATGAAAATATGCCTGATCTTCCCCAGGACAAACCAACACCTGAGGGTAGGCCATCATGTAAAGCAAGTAAACGGGATGCTGGGGCTGGTTTGGATGTGGGGGGGAAACTGACTAAACCTTCTTACTTCCATTCATTGATTTTGATTTATTCCCCTTCCCCTCCTTACAGATATCAAGGAAGAAGTAATAGTGTTTCTTATTTAAGTAATTAAACCTAACATGCAACTGTAAGCATAATATATACTGTGTACTCACAGTATTTGAAGTAATATGTCTTTAGATCATTTCAGGTAATATTGGAATAAATGGAAATTCAAAACTGTTCCATTTAATATATTGCCTTCTTAATATTTAAATAACTATATATTTTATAAACCAATATTGTTTTAAAATGAATTTGAAATGTGTTTTGCCATGATGTTATGAGTAGGAACGTATTGTTACACCAGGTGAGTCAGTAGATGCTGTACTTCTCAAGAGGTCAAAGAAGCATTTCATTTGCAAAGCTATTTAATGCCTTATTTCAGAATTTAGATTCAGAGATATTGTTGATATGAGTGTACCTTCCATCTGAAATGATATTGAGCTTTAAAATGTTGTATTTCATGAGTGCTTTGCTTTCATTATGCTTTATAACCTTCTGTTCTTTAAATACTATTGGTTCATCGTGCAGGACATAGTGTGTCTATTGCCTTTACTCGATTTAACTGTCTCCCTGATATTGCCTGTTCAAATTCAAAGCTTTAAGATTGCATATTGAAATATCTGATGGTCAGATTAGATTACTACAAGTTAACTTAAAGTATACAGTGTTACATTTATGAGAAAATAATGGCAACGATAAGCAGGCTAACGTGTTTCTGAAAGTATGTATATTTCTTAGTTTTTGAAGATGTCTCCTTCCTTATTAAGGTGAGACATTTGCACAAATAACTTTATTATGGTTTTGCATTTCTACAGAACATGGACCTGGCATTGATATTTTCACACCAGGAAAGCCTGGAGAGTATGACCTGGAAGGGGGTATCTGGGAAGATGAGGATGCTAGAAACTTCTATGAGAATCTCATTGACTTGAAGGCTTTTGTGCCAGCAATTTTGTTTAAAGACAACGAGAAGTGTTCTCAGAGCAAGGATTCCAGCAAAGATGATTCAAGAGGTAGAATGCTTAACATAATTAGTTTTTTGTTTATTTGCTTTTTGTTTGTTTTTAATATATCCTTTCTGAAAGATAAGCAAAATAAATCCAAGTAGCGAGTCTGTAATAAAATAATTTGTGGTTATCAGAACAATCCACAGGTTTGGGTGAGTTTTTAGGGCATCACATATGTGGGGATAGGTATTACCTGAGTGGCACTTAAGGAAAAAAGTAAATACAATTCAACGTTAATGGAATTATGAATTGAAAATAATTGATGACTGCACAGTGTAAGTTAATGCTATTTTCTCTGTGGGGAAACTTAGAAGTTTACCTTCTTTGAGAGATGTTATGTTCACTCTGTGTTTTCACTAGATAGCTAATTATGGCCATCTCATAAAATTCCAGTAGATTTTAAGGACTGGATGGTTCCTCACTTCTGATAGGACCCCAGGTTCACAGCCAGGCAGTGATCTGTCTTAGTTATAATGGGTTAAAAGTAACCTTTGCCATCACTGACTCAAAATGTAACAGAAGATGTATGTTTGAATAAGACCGCTGTTACAGCTTTTAGAATGTGAACAAAGAACTTCCTAGTTTTCTGATAAATGTGTGCTATTTATGTTGGGTCAGAATAGAATTTCAACTTCCGAGCTCACAGCCTTCTTTCTCATTTCTAAATTCTGAAGTTTCCCTGTGGGGGTAATTAAGTATTGGAGCGGTTTGCCTGGGGAAGATTGGAAACTCTGTCTGAAGGGAATTTGGAGACAACTGGAAAAAAAAAAACATCCCTGAGGTCTATTCAAAAGTGAATTAGTCTGATCCAGAATAGCTTACCTGTTTCATAACTCAGCTCTTTTCATATGATGTTTGCACTGTTTGTTTAAAAAAAAAAAAAAAAAGAAAGTACTTTATTACAGTTATTTACATAGAAAACTACACATCACAAAAAGTAAACTCAAGTGATACCTGAAGGAGGTCTTCAGGAGGATAGCAAAAGATTTCAGGCTGTAGTTTACAATGGTCTGTGTTGGACCAGCTTTACTGTCCAAGAAAAATGCTAGCTATTTTCTGAATCTTCACCCAGAAATTCATAAAATTTTTTTATCCCAAGGAGAAATGTGATTGTAAGATTCATATTAGATCTTTGGCGTAGCACGTCCATTTTTAAGTATCTTCCTTCAGTTGTACCTTTTGCATTCTTTTTTTAATTACTTTTCGTAGATCTGCGTAAAATACTTTAATTTCTTATGTCGATTTGGCTACCAGTTGACATAACATTTGCACAATGCATTCTTTATAAGTTAGAATTTCTACCTTTAAATATCTATTTTGAAGTAATGTTTGTGATGATGTATTCATTCATTTGGGTCATTGTGTCTGACCCTTCCAGCATGCAGTTTTGCTTGGCAACCTGTTTCAAACACTTCCAGACTTAAATTGCTGCTTTTCTAAGCATTTTTATTGTGTTTGAATGTTTTCATATCATCCAGTGAAGTTTCAAGTATACTTCAGAGCTAATGAAAGAAGTAAAAACTGCTGGCAATACACAATAGAACTCTATCTGGCTAAATAATTGTAGTTTCCAGGTGTATGGATAAAACTATATGAAGGATGTTAAAGCTCTGAGACCTAACAGGTGAGACAGTGTAGATTCAAGAATTAGGAAGACTTGCTGAAAGGAAATGAGGTAAAAAGGCATTACTAGAGGGGCATAAGTTTAGCAGTGCAAGTCTTCATATTCTAATTGTGGTTGCATGTATTTAATGATTTAGTACTTCTGCTTAACTGTAACTAGATTCAAAAGATGCCAAAGATAATAAGGAAGCAGCTCCTGGGAGTGAGGATTTGGAGCTGGAGCTGGAGAACCTGGATATTAATGATGATCCGTTGGAACTGGACTGTGGAGATGAGGCGGAAGATCTTACAAAGAAGCTTCTTGATGAACAAGGTAAAAAGAAAGGAACTGGGCTTGGGAGTTCTTTGTTCTTTCCTTACTTGTCTGTGAAACCTCACAAGTTGGAAAACAAATGACACGAACAGCTCTAGAGCGGAACTTTTTTCTGAAATAAAATGGATATAATTCTGGATAAAATTTCCCTTTTTTTCCCCTAAGCCATACCTTCTTTGAAATCAGATTTCCTTTCCATCTTGCTGTTCTGATTAGTCACATGATCAGTTCATTAAGCTGGTTAAGATCTTAAGTTCTAATAAACTGCCAGGACAGTGGGTTGTTAATGCCTCTTCAAACAAAGCAGCAAGGAGGTTGGTTCTTGATGTCTAAGAGGTAGATACACATAGATGGTATCTTGGAATTAAAAGTAGAAAGAGTAATTCATTCTAGATTGGTCATAGCCGGCTAGATAGGTAAAAAATACTCGGTGAATGGGCAGATGATAAAGAAATGTGAGAAGTGAGCAGCATGTGTTACTGTAGTTAAAACATACGAAGAAGCAGTGATCTGTGTGTATGTCTGGAATTCTGATGCTCTTATTTTTATGCACCTGGTGCTACTAACTATTGAAAACTTAAACTTGCATGTTTCCATAGAGTGAATGGTAGGCTTTTTTTTTTTTAACAGCCTTTCTTGTGAATAAAAATCACATGGATTTGAGATTAGGTGTCCTTAAGCCATAAAATACAGCTTTAAATTTAAATACTGACTGAATTCTTTTCATGCATTTTTGTTTGCAGTAAGTTATTATTAGTGTTTTGTGAAAAGCTAGCAGAGAATGAAACCCCACTGTATTATAGTACTATTTAAAACAAATAAAAAACCCCGCAGTATTCTTAGCTGAGATAGAACTTCCAGTATAAAAAGAGGGTGCCAGTATAAAAAGAGGTATAGCTGTATCTTAAATAAGTGGTCTAAAGATGAAGAAACATAGCTTTAGTTGTGATAATCAGAGAGTGTGGGTTTCAATAGCAGAAGGCATAAGCTAAATTAATGGTGAAAGAATGAAGGAAGAAATAGGATAAATAAGGTAGACAGTCCAATGAATGGATGGATATGTGTCTTGTACTACTTCTGGATCTCCTGGTGGCTAGAGCATCTCTTCAGTCTTTTTTTTCTATGCCTGAATACAAGGGAAATAAGACTTTTCTTCAAAATGTGTGTTTTCTAAGCATGTTTGTCTTGGTGTCGCATCCTTCACAGCATTGCGATGCATGTCTCTTCACTTATCTCCTAAAAGTTTGGGTCTTTAGTCAGTTAAATTTGAGATACGACTTGTAAGAGGAAAGCTTATGTTGTTAGTTGAAGAGGATTATTAATCAGGAATTCAGGTAACTTATTTTATTTCTCTATTATGTTAACTTTGAGTCAATCTTAATTTTCTTATTTTCAATATGCTCAGGCAAGAGAGAGGGAGCAGATAGCACCGGAGCTGACAGTAGTGACGGAAAACAAGCTGAAAGAAGTGAGTTTTCAGGTTGTTTTTAAAAGAGAAGAGAACATGGGGAAAAACGGAGCTGCGTGAATGGAGACAAAGATGTTGAGGGAGGAACGGCTAGGGTGGAAGCCATCAAGGATATTGGGAACAGGGGGAGTCTGTTAATGTATATGTATCTAGCATCATGTTTGTAAGGTTACTTGGTAATGGAAAGAATGTGTAGAAGATGAGTGTTAACACTCCACAATGTTACTTGCTTACACTATTTAGAGAGCTGGTAAAGCTCCTAGTAGAAGAACAGAAATAGTATATGCATACACGCTCTCATTAAAGTGTTTTGTGGAATTGGATGACTTGTGAGTCTACATTCTGAATACATTCTTTAACGAGGCCTTGATTCAACAGGAATGTTGAACATTATGCTTATATCTATGTGCTCTCCATAGAGGGAGGGCCAGCAATTTGTATTGGTTCATATCAGCTGAATGCGATTGCTTCCTTATGACCATACTTGTTACAGATGTTCATCTCACAGAGGGGTAGCACTGTGCAAACATTTCAGTAATTCACACTGGATGATGCTACACAAAATAGACAAAACTTTGTCAGAATAGAGTTTTTACACATGGACACTCTTAGGGTTATAGTTGTACAAATAAATTGTTTATTATCAGGGAGCCAGGGCTTTCTCAGGAAGTATATGTGTGGGGAGAGGAGAAGACAAATAACTGCTGATACTGAAATAGGTGATTGCTTAGCACCAGCCATCGCAGGAGAAGGACTTCAGTAATTCTGCAGTGTCTTCTCATAATTGGTTAGTTCTAGTCCCTCAAAATTGCAGGATTGCATGAAAATTTGGTTAAATGCAAAGGTGTTTCAAAAAGTGTCTTTTTCAGTCTCTACGATGATCTTGCTATATGATTTGATCTGCACCCAGATAAACTATTAAAAATACCCCAATGTCAATTGTTGCACGTTGCTATTTCCTGTGAGTTCTTTTAAATAATTAATGCCATTTTGAAATGTGAAGGGGAGAGTGCAACTCAAGAGGATCAAAGGGAGAACAAGAGCTGAAGGTTTTTTGTTTTTGCTTTAATTGCATAGTTAGCATAGTTATTTACCTCAGAGAAAGAAGTCCTAACCTTTTCATTGCCTGTCACTGTCAAATTCTTGATTTTTTTTTTACTTTTTTTTTCCCAGTCTTAAGTCACAAGTGTATTTCAGGTATTACAAAGAATCCTTTTCACTCAGAAGGGGTATTTACTGCAAGGAGAAAGAAATATAGAAATAAAATGTACGAATACTTGCAGTCTTCCAGTGGGAGAGAGGACTAGTGAAAGAACAGATATAATTGGGAAGTGTGGAAATTGAATGTGATCATAAGTGCCTTCTGAAAGATTGCCTTGAGAAGTGGCTGAATTGGTTAAGATTTAGTTTTTATTTTATTTCAACAGCAGAGTCAGTTTGAACAGAAAACAGAAATGAGGCAATAAACAGCAGTAGGAAGGGGAAGATAAAAGAGCATTTGAAGGAGACAGGAAGGAATATTCTGTAAATATCTAGATGGAAAAATATTTTGGTTTTTTTCTAAATTGCTTGTAGAGGTTGAGTATATGAGTAATGAGAGAGTCAGTGTTTTACTAAGTATTTAAAACCTCCTGGTCCTCTTGGCTGAGCATCTGGAACTTTTTTTTTCCTTCTTTCTTAATGAACCCTTCTGTCTTGTTCTTCCCATTTCTAATTGTTTGAGGAAGAGAAGAGGTGATGTCATCAGCTTCCATCTCTAGCATCTTGGAGACAGGGTAGCTGGCAGTGTTTCTTGGAGCAATTCCTACTGTTCCTTTACCTAAGTTAGACTTCTGTCCTGCACGTCTCCAAAACAGAGAAAAAAGTCCTACAACATAAGCAAAGAGGAATCAAAAACACTTTCCATAACTTGAAAAGAAACTCCAATCTTATCTTAATGTTTAGGCTGTAATGACAAAGAAATTTTGCCAAGCATTGGGTACTTTTTAGTGTTTTTCAGGAACAGTTTTCTCACCTACCCATGTGCTTTTTGAAGTCTGCCTGTCTGTCTGTGTTTTCCTTTCAGATACCTCCTAATTATTGCTTAACGTCCTTGAGCTGAGAGGAAACCAAAATTCACCTTATTCCCTTTTTTTTAAGAAAGCAGTGTTCTTTTGCACTGCTTTGGCCAAGGAAGCATTCTTCCAAATGCTTGTTTCAACTCATTGTTTTGGCTCGTGTGCTGAAAGCTAGACTCTTCTCTAGGACTTCAGTTAAATCTGGATATCTGGATTTTTAACTTTTTTCCTCTTCATACCACTTGTTTTGCAGCTAAGGTGTAGCTGTAGGGGTTTGAAATTTTCTCAGCTGAGGCCAGAAAAAGGTGAATTTCAGTGGTAGAGTCCTTTATTTCAGTAATGTTACTGACTCAGCCAGTAGTTACAGGTCATTGTGTCTGCTTACTGTGTTGAGAAATACACAGTCATTTGCTTGAGAAAACAAGTTGCTACTTGCCTTGCAATTGCTGTGTGCTCAAACCTCCGTCCTTTTCACCGTGGTTCCTTACTTCAGTTTCTGTCCAGGTGAAGGATTAATGTTGGCCTGCTTTAGTTTTTTTGCCACCTTAAGTGGCCTCATTGGACATTCTTGTGCAAAAAGAAAATTCTACTTCTCACATAGAGCAAGCTTTACATAGAGGGTAGAATCTGCAATTGCAGTGTTTTAGCTGTAGTGTTTCCCCCCATGTTTGGGCCTTCTTGTGGTTCTTGTTTTATTGGCTAAACAATTTACCACAGTCTTCTAGGAGTATGCATTTGTTGTTGCTCCCAACAGTATAAATCAGGAAACAGGGAACTCTTGATTTTGTTATTAATTCATTAATAGGAAGATAAGCTTTAAAGGTGATACTTTGGACTCTTGCTGGCATAGACAATCATTGGATTTTTTTTTTAATATTAAAAATTAATGTGTTCATATCTCTCTTTTTTTTAATTTGTAGATAAATATTCAACATTTAAACATTACAAATGTACTGTGCTTGGGGAATGTGAAAGTAAATCATTATATTTTGTAGCTTAAAGATGTGTGCTGCTTGTTTATTTCACTCTGTTAGAACAAGAGGATGAAGAAGCCAGTACTGGATCTCATTTAAAACTTATAGTTGATGCTTTTCTTCAGCAGCTTCCAAACTGTGTGAACAGAGACCTCATAGACAAGGTATTGTCATAGTTCTGTGTTGTTGTTTTTTTTTCCAACTCTTAAAAACATATAATGCTACCTCCGATTGATTAGTAAAAAAAGCCTGAAGCTTTGGAGTCTGTCAGTAACTGAATTTGTTTTTAACTTGGAGGAAGTATTTTTTTCTTTCCCACGTAGTAAACTGTTGCCCAGATATCATGTGAACTGATAACTCCTCTCATCCTATCATGTTTTCTCT
>PPHD01014582.1:0-16605 GCA_002909625.1 Bambusicola thoracicus
AAAAAAAAAAAAAAGAAGAAAGAAAGAAAGAAAAAGAAAAAGAAACAAAACCCACAACAAAAAGAATAAATGTAACAAGTGCTGCACAACCCATTTTTCACCACCAGCCAACTGATGCCCAGCCAGTCTCCAAGCAGCAGCAGCAGCCACCCACTGGCCACCTCCTCCCACTTCTATTGCTGAGCATGACACCATGTGGTATGGGGCATCCCTTTGGCCAGTCTGGGTCAGTTGTTCTCGTCTTGTTCCCTCTCAGTACCCCCAGCTCCTAACTGGCAGGGTAATGTGAAAAGTCCTTGACTCTGTGTAATCACTGCTCAGCAAGAGCTAAAATATCAGTATGTTATCAACATTATCCTCATCATAAATCCAGTGCCATACCATGTACTAGGAAGAAAATCACCTCTATCTCAGCTAAAATTAGGAGAGTTATGTAGCTAATAATCTTCTATCAAGACACAAGGTATTTAAGAGTTAAGGAATAATATCCAAGCTCCTAACACTGAAAATTGTGTGTCCTCCCAGTCATGATGAACTAGCCTGTTTATTTTTTTTTCTTTTTCCCCAAAGACCATTGTTAAGAAACAGAAGAACAAAAGGACTATGAAAAATTGTAAAACCTTCCTTTGAGACAAAAACTGTTTTGTATGGAAAACCACAAAAGAGGCGTCTTTGAAGTATTTGAAGAAAGCAATCTAACCTAAGATAACAAAAAGGCTCAGGAAATCAGCAGGTGAGAAAGATGCAAATTTAGACTCATTGTTGGATACTTTTGAGAAATTGTTATATATTTATGAATTTTATGCATACTTATTTGTCTTTTACCTTCCTTTTGGTACTCAGGGAGTTCCATTCACAAAATGTACTGATTTTTCAGTGGTGGGAGTATGATTATCTTTCCTTTGCATTCAGAATTAACCACTGGGACAACTGAGAACCAGTATACTTTTGACCTTTTGCTCTATTATTGTAATTCTTTGCATATGCCAAAAACAAAACAAACAAACAAACAAACAAAAAACCACACACACAAAAAAACTTACAAAGAGAAATAGAAAATATCTCAAAAAAAAGAAGCCCTTCTGCCTAGCAAAAGTAACTACTGAAAGCGCGTTGCCTTAGTGCTCATCTCTGCTTCCTCACTAGCAGGTAAGGTCTACATCACACTCTCTCCACTATGAGAGCAACAAGTGAATAGTGAAGCTCCCCAGTAAGGCTTGTGTCTGTAAAAAGGAGCTTTTTTGGAAACTAACCTGAAGAAACATGGAATTAATTCCAGAGAGAAATTACAATGCCTCTGAGCTCAGTGTCTTCAGATGAAGTTGAAAATCCTGTAGACAGTCATCTTCCCACCGGTAAAACACACTGGAAACAAACACAGTTCAGAGCAATGATTTTTCAGAGATAATTGAGTTCGAGAACAAGCAAGCACATTTCACATTAGATACACGAGTTGTACCCAATGTACCACAGCAATCTAAAGAAAGCAGAAAGAAAAATTAGGCTAAGCATGTTACACAGGATATTAATTCTACCAGATGTAAAAATATCCAATATCATTCATTTAAAGTAGCTAGAGGGAAGTCTGCATATGCAACATGATTTTGAACATTTTTGCTGCCTTTAACTAAGGGGTCATGTAGTGTCTTTACAGTAGTGGATTGCATTTCTCCATTTCTTTCCAGAAACACACCTACAGAATTGAGCTACCTTATGATGAGTTTTCACGATCAGCAGCTTCCAGGGGCTTTGTAAAACTTCTTGGTAAACCATGAAGAATTTCAGATAAAATGGCAGGAAAAATTCAAAATTAAATATTGTAAAATCATATGTATAAGAAAAAACAGTACTAATTTTACATATTCTGTAATGGGTTTGGACCTGTTTACTATCAATCTGGAAAGAGATTTTAGAGTTATGATAAATTTATTAAAACACTAGCTGAGCATTCAATAAGAATGCAAAAAAAAGAGAAAGAAAATAAAAGGAAAAAAAAAGAAGGAAAGTAATAGAGAAGGAGAAAATGACTGAGAAAGAGAAAAAAAAGTAAAATAAACAGATAACAAACCAGAATGTTGCAGAATGCTCTCTGCTCCTGCATCTTGAATACCCTATGCAGTCCCTCATCTCAGAGAGGATGTAATAAAACTGGAACAAGTGTAAAGAAGATTCTGTACTAAAAGGATAGGTTTTTTTCAGTCTGCGAAAGGATTACCAAAATGTACTGTCAGAGAGGTTTATGAATAATATGAATAAGAGACAACACTTTGCAGTGACAAGAGGCATTAAAACACTTAAACCTGCATGAGACAAGTCAAAATGAAAAAAGAAGAAAAAGAAAGGAGAGAGAAAGATAGTTCTTTAGCTATGGAGCTCCTTTCCACATTTTTGGGGAGATGTCAGAAGTTTTTTGTTTATTGGGAAAGTCACATCACTGCCTCAGAAATTTACTGAGCTACAGATTACTGCAAGCTAGGAACACGTATGCTAGCTTTGTTAATTATATTTTCCTTTAGCCAGTCAACATCACCCATTCCTTCAGATAGGTTATCCAACTAAACGGGTCTTTGGTCTAAACAAATACAGATGGTTTTGTGTTCCTTCTCAGAGTTGTAACTCTGGAGTGCCCGAATCCTCTGAGACTTCCTAACAACCAGAAATCCTGAAGCAATGGTTACTGCATAGGAACTCTCTGCCTGATCTGCTTACGTACAGATACAGAAGTGATGTTCTGGTGTATTGTACACACTCAGGTCAACTTATTAAAGTATTCACAATTGTCATGACATTGCCTAAGAGTCACATATAGTATACTTGTACTGCATAGCTTAATTTGTATTATTTCTGTGCAGATTTCCTTGAGACATACTTTGCTTTTCCTGTTCAAGATGGAATCAGAAAAACAGTAGTAAGTATTAGCTGATACATAAACTAAGCTAAAAAAATGAGAAGTTTATATGGTAGCAAAGGTTACAGTTGAACAGACATTCACCTTAATCACCATCTGTGTGTAATAAGTTTCTATGGCCAGGAGGTTGTTCATACATTTGGCCATCTCTTTTTTTTTTTTTTCAGAGTGTATTCTATCAAGTAGTTATTGTGGATGTAGATATTCTAGTACTTTGTCTTCCTTATTTTATGTATGAAAGCCTTCATATCCATTTACTATACTTCCATCAGAAACAACTCTTATACAGTGTGGAAAAAGAAGCATAACTTCACTAGAAGTCCCCTCTTTTCCACTCAGAAGCAATGTGTACATTATTACTCAAAGTATTCAATGTGTACAGTTTCAAGATCAGATTTTGCTGGATATAAAAAACCAGGCCACTTCTCTGTGTGTGTGTGTGTGTGTGTGTGTGTGTGTGTTTGTGTGTGCCCTGTTTACTTTGAGGGCAAAAAGAGGAAGAAGTGAGAAAGAAAGTGCTTTAAAAGCAGGCAGTAAGACACCAAAATTCTGAGTAGAGAAATAAAATGCAACAAAATACTACAAGAAATGGCATCTGATTCCGCACATGTGACAAAATCCTTGATAAATAGAACTTAATCCCATCAGTGAGAAAGGTGTAATCCTACAGACAGAAAGTGACACTGCTGAACTTTAAAAAAACAAGGCCCTCTCTTTTAAAAGTAAAAGCTGCCTGTAATTTCCTTAACCAGATTTGTTTCCTCAAGTAACTCAATATATTCAAAGGAAATACAATCCAGAGATGCTAATTTGTTTTCTGTTCATCTGGGAACATCTGTCTACTGGAAATTATTTAACTCCTTATTTTCACAGAGGTGAAGTTGTGCATACAGAAAAGGGCCACATGCATATGCATCACAAAGGTAAGACCTCTGTGTGCCCCTGTTTTTTAGGCTTCTTAGGTAACCATTCCATTTGTTCAGTGCCAGAGTAGAGGAGAGAGTTTCTGTTGCAGATGAGCTCATGGAAAACGAAGAGTATACAGTGACAGATATGAATTCACTGGAAGTAAGAGAAATTAATGACAGTGCACAGATCAGATTAGGTGACAAACAGGTGGTATAAAAAGATGGAGAGAAATGAAATAACAGTGAAAGGACAATTATTTCCATAGAAGTTTCCCTGACATCAAGGAATAGAGAAAACTAGTTTTGGTAGTGAGGGGTAATGTGGCTGTAAAAGAGAAGCAAAACTGAATGAGAAGGCAGTCTAGGAGCATTAGTTATAAGACTATGACACTGTGATGTATGTGACATTGGCATATGAAGCCCTACTTTGTGGACAAGCTCTGTGAACCTATTCAGTTGTTTGAGAAAGGGTAACAAACAAAAGCAGAGGAGATCTAGGTTAGTGTGGGGTGAGGGGAGGACAAGAAGTGGAGTTATTTTGTGTGGTCCACATACCCATGTTAACTTCAAAATTAAAAAAAAATTAAAGCTAGCCAGAAGACTTAGATTCTAGCCAGGATAATATATTAAAATTAATATTTTGTTTAAGATCAGTAACCGTGTTGGGGAGGGGGGGATATGGTGTCCTTCTTGAAGCTGACCAATACTGAATAAAGAAGCAATATTAACAAAACACTTATCACATTGAAAACAGTTTGTCTAGGTAATGCAGTGATTAATCTGCTACATATTCTTAGACTGTTCTTCTCAATTTTAAGCTGTAAGTGTACGAAAAAGCTAGGTTTTTTTGTCAGGCAAAAATTTCATTTCTCTGCAAAGTATATTCTGATGTTAGCCTTGAATCCAAAATAAATAATATATAGATTTCAGTAAGATCAGTAAATTCAAAACTGAAAATTTGGCATTTTATAAAATTGTTAATAATTCCATATGGTACAGTCCTATCTAAAGTATTTTCAGAACACAAGTTCAGCAATTACAGTTACTTGTTCTGAATTAAAATGTTTTCACAGACAAATTGTTTCATTTTCTGATTTCCATTTAGTTAACATATAATCTGGATAAATTTACACCAGCTGATGCCCTTTTGAAGAAAGGCAGTATTTATATATTAATGTGTTTTCCATATTTTTCAAATACCATGTTTCCTGGACATTTCAGTTTGAGAGAGATAAAAATTGGCTGAGAGATCTTAACAAGTATAGTTCTTCTTGGTGTTTAACAAATCAAAATGTATACTTCAGACACATATTTGCTCACATTCGTGTGAAAATAAAAGGTCAACTTACAAAAACTCATGGAATCACAGAATTGTAGGGGCTGGAAGAGACCTCTACAGATCATCTAGACTAATTCCCCTACCAAAGCAGGCTCCCTAGATCAGGTTGCACAGGTAGGCATGCAGGCTGGTCTTGAATGTCTCCAGGGAAGGAGACTCCACAACGTCTCTGGGCAGCCTGATCCAGTGCTCCGTCACCCTGACTGTGTAGAAGTTCTTACGCTCATTTTTACAGAGTTTCCTATGTTTCGGTTTGCAGCCATTTCCTCTTGTCTTATTGCCACGCACCACTGAAAAGAGTCTGGCATCATCCCTTTGCCTCCTACATCCTAGATATTTATAGACATTGATCAGATCTCCTCTGAGTCTTCTTTTCTCAAGGCTGAACAGACCCAGGTTGCTCAGCCTTTCCTCACAAGAGAGATGCTCATATGAAGAAGGAAAATTTTGGCAAGCAAGCTTGGCAGTGACCAACTGCAATTCCTGCTTGCAAACCATTATGGAGTTGTCTTAATGATCTGTAATGAACTGCCTGAACAGGAGCTCCAAATCCTGCTAAGAGTTTTACACTCTCTGGAAGGATTTGGTAGTCATAATGGTTGATTTATTTTCAACAGAACACTCATACTTGCTAAATATAAATAATTGTTCTTTCCACTCATGCAGGTGAGTATATGTTTAGACTCTCCAATATCTATAGCAGGTTTTGGTTGTGTATTTGTGGTTTTTTTTTAATGTATTTCAGTGAGACAACCCACCTGCTTTCTTCCTGAGTCCAGTATTCCTCTTGTCACCTCATCACAGAAAATGGATTAAATCAAGAACATTAATATCTACTTCTAGTATTTTACATTCTGATCTCTCAAAGAATATAAATGGCTTCTTGATCTCTTTGCCATCAGAAGTATCAGTGTTATGAATCAAAGTCACATACTCAACTCCTTACCTTTTCTCAGACCTTTTGGGAGATTTGCAGTTTCATAATAGAAAGGTGTTGTGGTTTTTGTTGTTTGCCTGTTTTGTCTACAGGGTTATCTTCTTGCAGTATGATTTACAGATAACATTCTTTTGATGGAAAATTTTTATCCATTACTTCTCATTATTTGTGACCTTTTTCTGTGTATGTTCTACTTCACATCAGCCACAACTATTCAGTAGATGGGTACAGGTATTAGCAGGATGTGGTGATATAAAATAAGAGAGAATAGTGCTTTCATTGTCCAAAAAAAAACCTACAAGTTTTTTTCAGTTTTCCTCAAGTAGCACAAAGCTCTTTCAGTAGTGGACGTAGACCCTGTAGGATGGTTTTGGAAGTCTGGGTAGTCTAAACCATTGCCCCTATACTGACTCATAAAGGTGCAAGTAGAGGGAGCATGCCCATGAGTTTGAGACAGAGCTCCAGGGCATTTACCTAAGGGTAAGGTGACTGTTCCATGACTTTGGAAGATTCTGGCTGAGAGGATGTGAAGGTCTTAAGTAGAAAAAGAGGAGTGCTGAGGTGTGCCAGAAAAACAGAGGCCCCAAGCAGGTAGAGCAGCTGTGAAGCAGTGGAGATGGTTGATATGTGTCTGAGAGAGGGTGGAACATTTTGTCTGGTCATCTTAACTCTGATGCCCTGCTCCTGCCACTCTCACCCCTTTCCTTCTTCTTTCAGCTGCCAGAGCAAGCATCAAGGAAGAAAAAGTCAGGGGAGGAAAATCACTCTAGGCATGGGGACATGCCCATAATAGAGGCTTAGATCATGCATGAGCTTCACTGGCATTTCCCCTAGTGCAAGAGAAAGTAGAACCATACGAATTCTGAGATAACCACCCATGGCTGTTCGCTCAAATTTGACATATCTTCTATCATTCCTGACATCCCTGGAAATTCCTGGAAAACCAGCAGAACCTGCTGGTTTGTGTGCACTTGATACAACATATCATTTTAAGCCTTGTACTTTGCTTCTTACTGTGAAATTTCAAGCATTCAAGGTTGCAAATGGGCCTTGCTGGTGGAACTGTGTCCTGAGATAATCACATTGTTCAAGATTAAAAATCTTTTAACATTTTAACATTACAATGTGCACAGAAAGCCTTGAAAGGGTCATTACTTCTGGTCAACTCGGTGAAAGGAAGAAATGAGTGACACTTTAGATATCAGAAACATTATTCATGAATAAAAGGACTTGCTAAAAGCCCTTGAGAGAAGAACAGATTACAGGCCCCTTGAAAGAGAATACCAGCTTCCATTAAATAAGACCTTGAAAACAAATCTATATAATTAAAATTCTAAGAACTGATAACAGATATTTCACATCAGTAACATTGGATGTATGGGTTTCTAGTTTGCACATGTATAGATACGGAGTCATAGATCGCTATTAGATAAAGCTTGGAATTTATGGAAAGCATTATATCCAGTGGCATAGTCTGATTGTAATGTAACTGCTTTGTAAAACAGTGAGATGTGGACTCGCATCTCAAACCATAAGCCAAATCTGATCCTAAAGACAAAAACAGCAGGAAACGTTGGTTCAGGAACCAGCCGAAGAATGCTTTAGTTAGATTAACAAGTTCAGATTTTTAGTTTTCTTGCAAAATGAGGCTGAGCTGAATAACAAGCCACACTGCAGCCGACCTACCTCTTTTTATTGATAACTGGAGATTGTGCTGATTTGTCAAAATGGGGAATGCTGCTGGCTATTCCAGCAGCGTGTTAGAAAAGAACACAAGGACTTTTTCTGTTCTGATATTCTGACTGCTTTTTCTTCATTGTGGAGTTTATTTTTCCTACAAAATCATGGTACACTTACTACCTCACTTCACTTTCTTACACCAGCAAGAAGAGAAAAGTGGTAGGCAAGGAAAAATTATATCTGCAAAAAGACTCAGGCCCATTTCTCTTCAACTACATACCCCTGGAGTAAAGTTATTGCCTCCACTGGTGTGAGATGATTCATATTATCCAGCTGTTCCTATTCCTGGTTTAATAAAGAAAATTGAGATAAGCAAGCTATTTATAGAAGCCTACCTAAGATACCTAAGATACCTGAGGGAAAAGGCAAGTAACTGTGGATTGCCAGAGATTTCAAGATTTCAAGATTCATACTTTTGGGAGCATGAATTGTAGCATAAGAAACACTGCATGTGCTTCAGCTAGGATAAAACTGGTTTCTAGGTAAAAATTTGGTTATGATTTAGCAATAAATTAGTAAATGAAATCATCCTTTGCACTTTTTATTTCCTGCAACCTCAGAAATACTTGACAACAGCGTGTTTTTCCCCTAGTTTTTTGTTTGTTTGCTTGTTTTGTTTTGTTTTGTTTTTTAATGATTTCTTTTAATTTCTTCTAATAAATTTAGATTGGGAAAAGACCTTGAAGCTCCATGTGGTTTTGGCTGATGGTAGAAACGACATGAACTACTACAGAAATCTGTATTCTATTGCAGCCTAAATTGAGAGAGCGCTGATTTGAATTTCTAATTCTCCTAAGTGGTTATAGAATTATTATCAGATTTGTATTAAGCTATATTTTTACAGATAATTAAATATGGACATGAAGCTGCTGTATGCATTATTTAATGTTGGCACCAGTGAGTTTGTAAAGAAAACGTTTTTTTCTGTTATGCAATAATCAAAAAAACTAACACTGACTCTTAAAATACGTTTTTGCTTTCAGGTTTCTGTATGAAAACACTTGTAGTTTTTCTTCTCCCATTTCTCACTGTCTCAGTGAACCTCCCTATCACTGCTGCAGCAATCTTTATTGCAAAGATTCAGCACACAGAGACTGAAGAAAAACTATTTTATTCACATAGTCTTTGAATAGAAGCGATCATCCCTCTAATGCTCTACTAGAATGTGGGCACTTTGTTACACAAATTGAAGTGTTCCACACACAATTTAAATGCTCTTTCTCATAAGCATAGACAGAAAATGTGCTGTGTGTTAGAAAAAAAATGTATACAAACTGCTTATATGATTATAACACTACACAACCAGCTATGTTTCCATTAATTCAAACGAGCCTTTCAATTGGTTTCCAGGTCCAAAACACAACTTTTGTTCCATTAAATGTCCTTTTAGGTGAAAGATAAACAAAAAACAAGAAAATCATGATAACTTTCAAACAGATGCATCCTGAAATAGTCATATATTCTTCTCGTTCCTTTCTATAGAAAGAAACAATATGCAGAAAATGTTCTTTCTGACAATTCTGATTTTGAGTCTTAACATGGATCTGTTTTCATCATTTTTTCACTGTCCACATAAGGCTATCTGAAGAGTCAGTGCAGAGCAGTAGAACATCAGAAATAGCAGCAAACTGTTAATCTCATTGTCCATGGATGATCAGTGGCATCCCATAGCGATCTTTGTACAAGATTGAAGTGGCAGTGCTTCAAAAGCATTTTGAAGGATTATTGGATGTAAATGTTTACCTTTCCAGACGGACTCAAGCCACATAACTCCATAGAATATTTTCAACTATTCAGATGACATATCTCATTTAGAGTAATGTCAGTACTAATTTAGTAGGATTTGAAGATTGTTGACTATCTGAATAAAATATAATAAGGATTCTTCACTTTTAAGTTTGAAAAGCCCAAGCTAAATGCAAAGGTAATTTTTTTTATTATTATTAAAGATGAATACTGCGCTGTCAATGCTATAGGGACTACAGTGATATAGCATCTAAGATTTGAAATGTTACAGTGCACAGCAGATCTCTTTGACAAGATGCAGTACTGCTCAGATGTAAGATCTTAAAAACTGTAAAAGCTTCCCCAGAGAGGCTTTTGGAGAAAGCTATATGCAACATTTATGTTTTGTTTAGAAGAAAAGGCATCACATTGCTTAACATTTTAGATGACCACAATTCTATGAATATTTTATCAGCCCTTCTAGAGACATCACCACTGTAAAATAATGGGCATACAAAAACAAAACAAAACAAAACAAAAATCATTCTAAGCAGTGCAGAGAGATTAATGCATCCAAACATTGAACCAATACAGGTACAGTTTGGGAAAAATATATATCTTGGATAAAATCAGGAAAAGCAAAGAGAAACTTTTCTGAACAATTAATTACGCTTCCTAAAACATATATATATGACACTGTGTAACCCTCAACTTAGCATCATATTTTTGGCATGTTTTCTATTGATAATGCTATGATTTGCTGTTCTGCTATTTCTATGCTAATAATCTGAGCATAAGGAGCAGAAAAGGGGAGTATCTAGGTAAACATTATGACAGATACAGGTTTAAAAAGATAACATTTACTCCCTGTTGTGAAACTCAAGTTTGGCAAAAGTAGAATTGAGAGTTCTAACACTAAGAAAATGTTCAGATAAGAGCAAGAAATTGAAAAAGCACAGCTTGGAAAGTTCTTTCAGTATGAAGATTACTATTACTGTGCCAAACTGACCATATTCACTTTCCTAGTCTACAGTAGCATGAAATTAAACAAAATTTTATAGACCAATTCTGGATTCCCTTTGAATATGTTTCTGCATGGTAAGGCATAAGAGATTTTGTAGTGTATTCACACATCAGAACACCAAGTTTAGGGATGTCAGATAATTAAGAACACAAAATTGAAATGAGTCATCAGTCAAATTAGTGGTTTTATGGAGACTTACAATGTACAGAACAGTACAAATCTGTTTTCTACCAGTAAGTAGTTCACACCATGCTACATTAAAGACATTCTGGAAATCTGACTAACTATATGTACCATGCTGTGTTTAACATGAACCCTAAACTTCCAGAAAATGTTTGTGAGGCTAAATTACATGCTAAAAACAATACCTTGTTCACAATACCTTGTTTCTGACTCCTTCCATTATTTAGCGTACACTATAGCTTCCCGAGTGAACAAGATACAGATATCAACACAACCTCAATCCTTGCTGAGTTTTACAACTGCAAGCACAGCCCAAAACAGAGCACCTTCCTGCCTGAAAAATGTCATGTCTATCAGCCTTCTGAATTTTCTATGGTGGCTATGTGCACAGGCAGCACAAGTTATTAGGATGTGGCCATTTCATGCCAGATTGCTGAATTTTCAGCAACCTGGGCTAAACCACCAATGTAGGTCAAATCTGGTTTGAATCAAGTTGCTGAAGAACTGGAAATCCCAAAGAAGCAACTGCCTAGAGTAAGAGCAGTGCAAGGTTAGCCCCGTTTCCTAACTAGTACCTTCACACTTTATTAAAACCACATTGAAAGACAGACAGAGGGGAATGGAAATAAATCAAGGTAAGTCAATAAAAGTAAATCCAACCTCCTCCCCTTATATCTATCATGCATTAAATGATTCTAGCACTAAAATGAATGATTTTGAGAAAATATGTTATTGAATATCTTATTTCAGAGCCATGGAGGTAGCCAAAGTTATATCGTAATCTGTGAAAGTAACACAACCTTGAGAATTTCTTGGAACCAGTGTATCTTGGTACTGAGTAATGTACAGAAGAGCTTATTTCAACACACCGACTGTGCTAGCTCTTGGGTGTACCTAATTATGCACCCAGAAGTAAATGAAGATCATTGCCAACGCACAGTTACCAACGCATTCAGTGGTGAAAGGGAGGAAAACTCATGCTGTGGAGAGTTTGACTTAAAGCCCTGGATGTCTTATAAAAATTTAGATGTCATTAAGAAAAATCCATTGTCTTCAGAATTATTATTTCCCTGCTGAGAAGACATTCTCCAGTCTGCAAAACCAGCATATTAGCTTAGCATGCAAAAATAATCTCATGGCATTTATTTTGGCTAGGATGCTAGAAACTCTAGGGAGAAACTGAATGTGCAAAGATG
Source organism: Bambusicola thoracicus (assembly GCA_002909625.1). NCBI lineage: Eukaryota > Metazoa > Chordata > Aves > Galliformes > Phasianidae > Bambusicola > Bambusicola thoracicus. The sequence goes on from PPHD01014582.1 coordinate 11,961, forward strand.
CTTATTGATGGGAAGGAAACAGGCTTAGAGAACAAAAACTTTTTTTTTTCAATAGTCAAAGTTTCATCTAATCCCACAGAAACATACTTTTTAATAAGATATTTAAGTCACATTAAGCAAGAGAGAAGCTGGAAAGACCATTGCAGCTATTACTGAGATTTTTTTTTTTTGTACTGCACAAGGTTGAAATCTGAAGAATGTACTCTCAGAATTCAATATAAGAACCTCATGCATCTGCATCAAGGCAGCATGCACCTTTCCTGAGACACATCATCTTACCCATGCTAAACATGTACTGCTCTGACCCGCTCATGTTTGGAACATTCTGACTACATTTAGTTACAATCCCAGCCAGGGTGACCAGACAAAACGCAGTCTCTGATCACATAACATTCTTACCCTTCTTTATGAAGCATCTCTAGTACTTAGTTTCAATCCTTTTCGATCCTACAGGCTCAAGAGGACCTTTTTTGGTGTTCAGAGACTTCTTTTCTGTAAGCAACTGATCTTGTATCACTTACTAACCCCATACTGCATAATAATAATCTTGTCAGGATGTTTCCTTATGTATGAAGCAATCTAGACGTAGAAAGTACATGTTTTTCAAGCAATACCTTCCAGTATAAAAGGCAATTAGGCGTCTCTGTAAGGTGTATGCCTGTCAGATTGATTTGAAAAAAACTATACTTGAAACAGGAAATAATTTAGAATTATAATCATTTCAAATATGAAATGTAATCAAGGAGAGGGCAGCTGAGACAAATTCAATCTATTTATGGTGGAGGCAGGTGAGACAGCTATGTTATCTCCATAAATTCAGCTTTGCTGTTTTCTATGTGTTGTTCAAGGTTTCAGAAAAGTCATAACTGAAAGTAGGAAGATATCCCTATGGAAGTGCTGTTTTTTTTGAGAGTTTTTTGATAGTAAATTAATGTGAGCATGATTTCCTACCCTTTCCTACCTGAACGTTAATACATTCATATATTTAAGATTTTGAATTTACCATGTGTGTAGTCTAAACAACTGGAATTTATCTCAGATAAATTAGGAAGAAAAAAAAAAACAGAAAGGATACACATTTTTAGGACAAAATCTTTGCTTCTCTTTAAGTTTTGACAACATTCACTACTATCATTCTTTTCACAATCAAGTAGCAGTTTCTTTCTTCCCACATACCAGCCAGTTACTGCCACCAAGACAGCGTCACAGAAGGATTCCTTCTTTGTTACTCAGTCTGCAATGAACCTGTGCATGCTTTCAGTTCAAAGGAGTTTCTGGGTGGGTGTGTATGTCTAAATAGCATCAGGCTTGTGAGGAAATTATATCCAGATAACTATGTTACACAATAATAAACAGGAATTGTAACCTTGAAAGTAAAGCAATGGCTATTTTATTTAGACATTACAAAACAGTGTATTATGCTGACAAAACCAATGCATAATATGGATTTTGAGTGGCGTTCATAATCAAATCAATCCTATCTTAGAATATTGGCCATCTGAATTCTGCACTGATAAATAGAGAAAACATAATTATTATGCTAAATGGTCCTGATGGGCTCATAAACAATTTTTTTCCACCACACTTAGCAATCAACTTCCTGGTTGCTTAATATAATCTGTCAGTATAATTAAAGCTAGTTGGATGGAGAAATGAAAAAAGATCACTTCTTGTTCCACAAGTGATGGAGGTAAGAGGAAGCAAAGCACCAGGTTGGACATGCAGATACTAACTGTCCATACTAACATATTGCATGCACAGAAGCCTGGGAAACAAAGGAGACAAAGACCCAGTTACATGTAAAAAAATTAGTAGCTGTTGGTTCTGTCTATATAAATCGTTTTGCTTAAGGTGAAACGAGCCCTATGGAAAACCAAAGGTGCCTGATTTCAGCTGGGTTACAGTTACACCTGCTCTTCTCAAGTTCTGATTTCAGCATTGTTGTGGCATCTGAATGCTCTTCCAGAAGCTCACTAGCAACATGACAAGCACTTGTTAAGTTGTATTTCATTAGAGAGCTTGATCTTACTAAATTTTGTACTAACTGCAGTTGGAGTAAGGTAACTGACCATTTGCCAGCATCAAAATTTCAAGAACAGACTGTAAATTTCATATTTTGTCCAATCTTTTGTATTTCATTCCCCCCACACACATACTTTCAGCATACTCTGTCTCTCTGTACTTTTCCTCTTTCTTGAAAAAACTGAAGAACTTCCATTATCATGAAACTAAGGACTTGTGTAGCTTGTTGGCATGAGCTACAGTGCTCAGTGTGTATTCCTTGCAGTGCTTAATCTAATACCTTCTTTTAGCTGACAGACAGAACTTCAGTTACTGGTATTGCAAAAGCAATTTGTTCTCCTTTTGATTATTTCCAGCACTTTTGTTTAATTTATAACACCTACAGAAAGAAATTCCTTCCTAAATCAACAGAAAAAGACTGCATTCAAACCCAAGAAAAACTGCTATTGCAGAAGACTTGCATCAATTACCAAGTTCATCTCTTCTAATATTGTATGCCCCAAGAAGAGCCCAGAGAAAACGCCACTTTGGAAGCTGCATGTTCAAAAATCTCACCCTGCAACTTTTTTCCCCACTCTAATTAAACAAATCTAAGTTATAATAACAGATATGGTCAAAATAAAATAGGACTTGGCGAGATTAATATACTGGACAGGATCTGCACACGAAACTTGATATGAATTGCAGAACTGGGAAGTAAACCAACACTTGTTCTATCATTATTTATATATTACATTTTTTAAAAACTGAATTTGCAAAACTGTACATTGGCACGTGGCAAGTTTAAGTTTGTTGCCATAGTGACTAGAGCTTGTTTCCCAAGCTTAGTCTTTCTACAATAACAAAGTGATCGCCCACACATCTCTGAGCTTGTTCTTCCTTGTATAAACATTTTAATACATAATGCCACAGAATAAGTACAGTACACATCGGACTGGATTTTTTAATGTATGTTTTGAGTGGGTTATTTTTGTTGTTTGTTTGTTGACATGTGGAAAAATAACAGAAAAGTGTGAACTGCACATATTCAGAATTATCGTGGAAACACAGAATCATAGAATCACCAAGGTCGGAAAAGACCTCCAAGATCATCCAGTCCAACCACCCACCTATCACCAATAGTTCTTACTAAACCACGTCCCTCAACATGCTGCCTAAACATTTTTCGAATACCTCCAGGGTCGGTGACTCCACCACCTCCCTGGCCAGCCCATTCCAGCACCCGACCACTCTTTTGGAGAAGATATCCAGCCTGAATCTCCCCTGGCACAACTTGAGGCTATTCCCCCTAGTCCTATCACTACAAAGACAGGAGCTTACCAGGGATTCATGACTGTTTCCAGCTTTCTCCTTAGTTTTTAATAAAACATCTCCAGACACACTGAAAAAGGAACACATTTCATGATATTTTTTCCCCCAGTTTTCTGAAGTTGTGTTCACCTTAGACAATTTGCAAAATGATTTTTTTTTGTTGTTTTTCTTTTGTTTGTTTTTGTGTTCATAACATCAGTATAGATTCTAAGATGAATGTGATCTAATGGTCACACTCCCAAACTTCTATTTCTCCTTCACAGTTCCTGTTTGTTTTTTTGTTTGTTTGTTTTGTTTTTTTTAGTTAAACTCTCCTTTAGAGAATGAGATGAAAATCTACAGCACAGACATTCTGTATCCTTCTGTATCCTCTCCTATTTTATGATTCTCCAGCCCAATTCTACATAAAATGGTCTTAGCGGGCCTTTATCATCCCATACCATAACTTAGAATATACTTATATAGTAAGTGTTGAGTCACAGCCTGAACCACTGATTGAGCACCTGGGGAAAAGACCAGGTCAGCTGTGGGAGCACAGGTGAAGGCAATTCACCAGTCTGACCAGAAGGGGTGGAGCCTGGCTGCACCTCTCTTAGACCTCATTTGAGGGCTGACTGCCAGTAGGGAAGGATCTCTTTCTGGATATCCCTCTCCTGTGTGGTTTCCCCTGTGAACCTGGATCCTCAGAGACAGGGAAGCAATCCTTTCCCTTCCTTTATAACATCTTCCCATTGTGCTGGTCTTTCTGTCATTATGTACTGTATGATAATAGGATGTCTGACTAAATGAATTTCCATGTGCTGTAAACACGCTCTCATAATGGTACCTATAGGTATGGAGTGCTGTGATGTTTCACACAGAAAAATTATGGAAGAAGACAAATTGTTTTCATTTATGCTAAAACAGCTGGAATTTATCATGAGTTTCCCTTTAACATCAGAGATATTATGAGAATGAACAAGGGCTGTCAATATATAAAGTAAGAAAACCACAAGAAAATACACCTCGTTTGGAATGAAATTAAGCTTTATTTCACAAATAGGTTTTTATTTGTTTGGGGGAAGGGACTATAAATGTATCCCAGCAATTAATTTTGTAGTTTTATACAAATATAGTATTTTATTTGAAAAACACTGAATATTAATTTTGCATATTTAAAAACAATGTTATTTTCCCATTTCATATTTTTTTATTTTATCAAGATTTTAAAAAGAAGTATGTCTTAATAGTTTCTAAAAATCCTAGAGTGCTAAAACCCTTCCTCTATTTTCTTTTCTTTGTTGTTCTTTTTACACAATCCAAACCACATTTT
>PPHD01014584.1:0-16604 GCA_002909625.1 Bambusicola thoracicus
CGGGACGGGACGGGACGGGTCGGGCGGCAGTAGGGGGTGAGGTGGAGGAAAGCGCTGCCGCCGGTCCCGCTGCCCGCGCGGGAGGTGAGCGCGGGGCCGCCCACGGCGGGGCGGGCGGGGCGGGACGGGGCGGGGCAGGGCCGGCGGCCGCGGGTATCAGCGTCGCGGCCCTTCGCGGAGGAGAGCCGGCGGGAGCAGTCGCTGCTTCGCTCCGTTGCCGCACGGCCGGGCCGGGGGTCGAGGAAGGCGGCGGTCCCGAGGGCGGCCGGGACCTCCCGGTAGCAGCAGGTAATGGCAGCGCTCGGCCCCGCCGTGCCCGCACCCGCCCTGCGCCTCCGGGGGGGCCGCGTGAGGGCTTCAGCCCCGTCCCGCGCCGTCCCTCTCGGCGGGGCGGTGGGTGAGCGCGGCGCTGCGCAGACGTTGGCTTTTCCCCCTCGGCTGGGGGTGCCGGGCCTTTAACCGGCCCCTGGGGGAGGGGGGGCTGCGGAGTTCTGCGTGTGCTCCCCGCGCTGCTCTGGGGCTCAAAGCCGGGAAGCGGTGCCCGGGGAGAGAGGTTTCCGTCCCCGCGAGGTGCGGGGCTTTTAGCACTGAGCCATCGCTGCGGAGCGGGGACAGCCCGCACCGTGATGGATGGCTTTAAAACTTTAAAGACAGAACTTGAGACGGAGCTTGAGCTACAAGGCTTCAATAAAGCGTTTCCGAGGCGAAGGCAGCCGGTGTGAGCCGCAGGGCGCTGATTTGGAGCCTTTTGGAGCTGATGTTGACGTGCACCAAAAGTTCCAGGTTTGTGTTGGCTGTGGGCACCGGGACACGCTGCGCTCTGCTGCGCTCTGCTGTGCTCGTGCAGCCAGCAGCGCTCGGAGCACGGGATGGAGGTCAGGAACGAGCAGAGCACGCCGCCCTTGGGCTGCTTCCTCCTGGGAGCATTGGAAGTAGAGGCATCGAGGAGACCTCTCAGGATGGGTGTTAAGAGAGAGGAGCCTGGCACTGCCACGGCTCTACGAACCCACCTTTGTGATAGCATAGCTGTGCCAATTAAGATGTTCTTTTACTCTTTGCGTTTACACCATGCGTTTCTGTGACTCAGTAAATGCTGAGCCTTGTTACCTAGGTTAAAACTTCCCTGCTCTACAAAGCACGCTGGATTTCGGTAGAGCTCAGGAGAAGCAATCTGTTGAGTGATGGCCAAACGTGAAGTTAGTTCTGGCTATTGGTGCGTTGTCCATTAGCTGTGGATGAGGGGAGTTTGTTCCCCTGCACTTGCAGAGGTTCATTTGGTTTGACTGCCCTGCAGCCTGCTGACCCCCCGAGCCTCACCTGCAGCACGTCTGCTCCTCTGCATGTGGGTGAAGAAAGCTGCATGGGTTGCGTGGTGGCTGCTGGTGAACCGAGTTGGTTTGAATTGGTTTGAATTTATTTTCTGCACGTTTTAGAAAGTTCTTTTTCCACTGCTTTCCTCCTCGAGAAGCGAAGGCTGAGCAAGCTGTGGGATGTCCTGCAGCTCCCCAGGTGTGGGCATACAGGCTGTGCAGCAGGTGAGTGCTCAGTGCCTGGGCTGTGTCTGTGCATCCCCAGAGGGAGCCAGGAGCAAACCTGGGAGGATGCAAAGCAAAGAGGAATGCGAGCGGCACCGAAACCTTTGAAGTCACAGTGCTGTTAGCAGCGGGGTTATGTCCGTTGTCTCCAGCATGGATCTGTATGTAAGCTCTTATTTTCTGTAGACCTTATTGCTCCAGCAAAGGAAGAAGCAGAGCTGGAGTTACTTTCTGCAATGAGAGAACATCGCTGCACAGTTATGTTGTAGAGAGGACAGGAAGAAAGAGACAGAAGTTGCTTAAGCTGATGTTTGCCCTCAGAACAAACGGTTATGAACTGGCTGTGAAGTGCAAGTAAGGTTTCCAACTCCCCGAGGAGCCAGATCTGCAATAGCTTTTGCAATAAGTGCTGGGGAGGCCTCCCCTTCATTTCTGGTTTAAGTGGATGTTGAGCCATCCGGAGAGATGGTTATTTGCCACGGCACCTTGTGTGACAGGAGGGGATGGGAGCGGTGGCTTTGCACCTTGGTGTCTTTCGTGACTGAGGCTGGGAGAAAAGCCATGGGTTTGCGCCCAGGCCGGGTTCAGGTTGGAGATAATCCCGTGACGGCTGTTGGGGAGGCTGTGTGGGATGATTATAGCACTTGGTCCGTTTCCCAGTTTGCCGGCATCGTGTCACAGAAGCAGCTTTGTATGGATCCTGGTGCACATTCTTGTTGGCCGGTGACTTTGGGTTAAACTTGAATGTAAATTCTTGGCTTCTCCTGGAGGTTTTCCTCTTGATTCTGGCGAGGGGAGAATGAAGGCACATTCCCTCTGATGTGCTCAGAGACCTCTAATTTGTGCTTTCAGCCTGGCACCCTTTATGAAGTGCTCAGAAAGAGGATGTATCATAGTCAATAGAGTAACTCTGTGTTCTGCGGCAGCTTTCTCAGGAGAAGAAATTAAGTTGCACTACTGTTCTTTTCCAGGGTCCCTCTCAGTCGCTGACAGAGTCAATGGAAGCGGAGTCATTTCAATTCTGTGCTGCTCTCTGCTGTGTGCCTTGGGAAAGCCAAATGCTGTGGCTGTGTGCTGTGTCCTGGAAAGCAGGCACGAACCCTTGGGCTTCTGGAGGGAGCGATGTGATCGGGGTGGCCCTAACAAAGAGCATCCTTCCCTTTACCCAGAGGAATGCGTGTGCTTGCCGTGCCACACACAGTGCTGGGCTGCTTCTGCTGGTGCTGAGAGCATAATCTGTCTGCGCTGGGTGGGACAGCTCTGTAGAAATGCTGGCAGGCTGCTGTGCAGCCTGGAGCTGTGGGAGCTGCTGGGCATGGGGAGATGGCAAGAAAGGATGGATGCTCTTTGCAGCTTTGCAGACTTACTGCATTCCAGCCACCCTGAAACCCAGCGTGCTAGGGATCGTGTACACAGCAGGCACCGTATTCATCCAGAATAGGAAGCGTTCCCTGTCCTGAACAGCTAACTGTCTCAAAAGCAAGAACAGATTCAGGCAAAATGCACAACCAGAGATGTGCCAAGCAGTAGGCTTGGCAGCATCGCTCCATTATCTTCTGTTGTTGGGCTGAGATGTTGGCCTGGAGTGCTGACGCACGTATGTAATTTTCCCCTTCCTTAACTCCTTGCTCGTCTCTGGGTACCTCTTCTTAGATTTGATCCATCATTATCCTAAATGAGCTGAACACAGAGAATTACTGCTGAGTAGTACCTGCTCCTTGCTCTGCAGAGCGCTGTGTGCTGTGTCTGCATGGTTCTTCCAGCTCCTTTTGAGATGCAGGATAAGAGCCTGACTCCAAGGAGCAGTTGCAGTGTGAGGCCACGTGGTAGGCTGCAGCCACACTGAATATCTGGCTTTCCCTACCTCCAAAATGCAAATAAATATATTGGTGGAAAAATCCCAAACCCACAGTGGTGCATTTTATGCCTTCTGGGACAAACTGGGCTAATACATTGATATTGTTCCTGTTCATTAGTAAATTCTGTGCTGATGCTTTTGCTCTAGTGTTTGAAATCAGGACTTTGCTTGTTAAAATCCGGTGTCCCTGAGGCGTAAACACAGCCATGCAGGTGGCTCTTTAGACAAGTGACTCAATTTAGGGCTTCTGTAGCTTTCAAAGGTGCTGAGCACGTTGCCCAAAGGAACGGGGCTTAGTACTTCTGCATATCTGGACCCACTGTTCTTTGCATCCGTGTACAGCATAGGGTTGGTGCTGCCCAAGAACTGTGTGTGAACTGAACTGGCTGGGGAATGATCTTTCCAAGACTGTGGGGTGCCCACTTTTGTGCTTGGCTTTTGATTCGAACCCTCACAGATAGTCTGTGTGAAACAGCAGACCTTGGATTCTCTCTCAAAATGTCACAGAGCTGCTTCTCGCTTTACTGCATTAATCCTCCACATCTGTCAGTCTTTGCTCCTCAATTCTGCGGTGTTTTAGGACTGTTGGGACTGTTGAACCTCACACCTGGTGGTGAAGAGTGAACACCTTTGTGTTCATCCAACAGGCACGTGAAGAAATCTCTGCACCCTCCAGGAAGGATCACATAACAGTGATTTGTCACCTGTCTTTGGAGATCGGGAGCTGTTAGGGGTGATGGTGACAGAAACGTTATGTTCAGCTGGGAAAGAGTTACTGACTTGCACGCAGTCCAGAAGCGGACAGAGATCTACCAGAGCATCCTTCATCTCAGAAGCCGTTTGGTTAAAAGGGATCATTCTCTCAGGTTTCTATTGACACTTGGCTGTTACCAGGGTTATGTCCCTGTGCGTTTTCACAGGAAAACTGCTGGTGTCATTGCTGCCCTTGACAAAATGAAGTAGTTACCAAGAAAGGTGGTGGAGGTGACGTCCTCTGGGTACTTTCACACAGATGAGATGAAACGATGCGTTCAGTCAGTGATGTTCTGTCAGCGCGAGCTTTCTTTAGCCACTGAGGCAATGTGCCTACGTGTTTATAACTCTGATAAGGCTTTTGTTTTTAGCACAGTGGCTCAGAGCGTCTTTATGGGGGAGATGAGACCACAGTGTGATCCCATAAGCTGAAGTGATGGATTGAGCCCTCTTGCTTGGTGTGGTACATATGCTTAAAAATCAAGATCTGTGCGGTAGTTGGTTCTGTGTACTTTCTGTGTATGGTTTTAGCCTTCTAATGTTCCTACTCTTCCCTCTGATAACTTGAGGCCTGAAATGTTAATGTTTTTGTTTATTTATTTTTAAATGGAAACAGAACTTCTGATGAAATCCTGTGATTCAAGAAGTTGGAGGTTGATGAACAAACCTTCGTTGCTATGGAAATGAGTAAACTTGTAACATGTTATGTCTCCTTTTGGACAGAAAATCAGAGCTTTCAAGTGGATTCCAGGCTAGCCTTTGGGAGCCCAAATGTCCACTCCTGACAGTGTCCCCTGATTCATAGGATGAGTGCAGTTTATCCTCCTCGAGTAGAGGAGCTAGTGAGAGCTGGAGCAGAAGCTGAAGGCTGTGGTCTGTCCATGGGATAGTTTGAGATCTGATGACCCCATCTGTTCAGTTGCAGAACCAGATGCTATTAAAACTGCCAAGGGAGGACCAACGGGAGGGAAGGTCGGGCTTTGCCTACGAGAGAGTTGGTGCTTCTGAGTAGTCATTGTAGGTACCTGGGAAGAACACAGCCCTTCCTGTGCAAGACCGTGGGATGGTCAGCCCTGTGCAGAGCCTTGATCGTGCAAGGTCATTCTCTCTAAACCAGAGTAGTTAAGAGATCGACTAACTTTATTTCTGGTTCCTTTCCAGGCTCATGGTCTGCAGCACCATGCGGGATCCCAGCCCTCACTCTGCGAGCTGGAGGTGAATCCATGGGAAGGCCAGCTATTGTGGTAGCTGTCAGGATGACCAAAGCACGGCTCCTCCGTCTCTCTGTGGTGCTGGTCTCCATCTTCATGATCCTCCTGATCATCGTCTACTGGGACAACGTGGGAACAGCTCACTTCTACCTGCACACGTCCTTTTCCAGGCCTCATTCCCCAGAGGCCATCCCTGGTATTGCTGCGGGTGGGGACTGGGAAGCCTTGCCGGAGGTGGATGAGTTTTTGGCCAAGCTGCTTAGTTCAAACCTGAAACAGAACAGCTCTACTTCCCGAAAGACAGAGCAGCTGCTCGTCCAGGGCTCCAACAAACCCGTGGTGAGCAATTTGGAGGAGAACATACGGGGCTACGACTGGTCGACGCACAATGCCAGAAACAGCTTGGACCAAGAGAAGCTGCAGATAGAGAGGCAGAGAACGTTGCGGGAGTTTTGTGCCAATTCCAGCTTTGCCTTCCCCACCAAAGAGCGCTCCTTCGATGACATCCCAAACTACGAGCTCAACCACCTGATTGTGGATGACCGCCACGGCATCATCTACTGCTACGTCCCCAAGGTAGCCTGCACCAACTGGAAACGGGTGATGATTGTGCTGAGTGAGAGCCTGCTGGACCAAGGGGTCCCATACCGGAACCCCCTGGACATCCCACGGGAGCACGTCCACAACACCAGCACCCACTTGACTTTCAACAAATTCTGGCGTCGATACGGGAAATTCTCCCGGCACCTCATGAAGATCAAACTGAAGAAGTACACAAAGTTCCTCTTTGTGAGGGACCCTTTTGTCCGCCTCATCTCTGCCTTTCGCAGCAAATTTGAGCTGGAGAACGAGGAGTTCTACCGGCGCTTTGCCATCCCCATGCTAAAGCTGTACTCCAACCACACCAACCTTCCCACCTCTGTTAGCGAGGCCTTCGGGGCGGGTCTCAGAGTCTCCTTTTCTGACTTCATCCAGTACTTACTGGATCCCAGGACAGAGAAGATGGCCCCTTTCAATGAGCACTGGCGGCAGGTGTACCGGCTGTGCCACCCGTGCCAGATAGACTATGATTTCATTGGGAAGCTGGAGACGCTGGATGAGGATGCTGCTTATCTCTTGCAGCTTCTCAAAGTGGACAGGCTGCTCCGCTTCCCCCCCAGCTACCGGAACAGGACTGCCAGCAGCTGGGAGGATGACTGGTTTGCTAAAATCCCCCTGGCTTGGAGGCAGCAGCTCTACAAGCTTTATGAGGCAGACTTTGTACTCTTTGGCTACCCCAAGCCAGAAAACTTGCTTAAAGACTAAAAGCGATTGGGCTGCGGGTGGGGGAGGGAACGTCTGAAATACCAAAAATGTTTAAAGCCTCCTCATTTCTTTGCTCTTACCTCCCTTCTCCATACAGGTTGGTACAATGGAATATATTTTTTCTACCGCTTCCCCTTCCGTTTTTGCAGTACTGCCAAGTTGAGGATATTTCCATCCAGCTGTGCATATGGAAGAAATGCCAGTATTTTTATCATTGTTTTCTGGGTTTCCTTTGGTTTTTTTTAATGTCCCCATGATTTGCAGTGGGTCGCTGCCCATGGTCACTCTGCCAGCTGTGTCCTTCAGTAGCTTTTTATTAATACTTTTTTTAAAATTAATATATTTAAGATATTTAATACGAAGTGTGCGTTGTGGCAAAGGAAAGGAAGGAATAAAAAGAAAAGAAGTGAAAGAAAAAAACCTAAAAAGTGCTGATGCATTTGCCTGTGTGTGTCGTCTCAGGGCTGTTGGTGATGTTGCAGAGCACTCGAACCTCTTCAGGGCTGGGAGCCCAGCAGATGGGTCTGTCAGTGCCCGAGCACCCGTGCTGCAGTGAGGCGTGCAGCTCACAGCCAGGCTCACAGGAGGGCCCATGGGGTGATTCAGGACGTGCAGAGGGCCAGCCCAGAGCCTCTGCACTGCTTCCACTTCCGGCAGTGTGGTGGAGGAGCTCTGCTGTACAAAATGCTGCATTTGCTCAGCCTCTGCATTGCCAGCGTGGAGAATCTGCTGTGATGTGGTGTCTGCTGTGCTCAGTGCAGGTCACTTGCAGCAGTGGGGATATAACACAGCTCCCAGTGCTTTAGGGGGACGTGGCAGGGTGTATTTACCCCTGGGTGAAGAAAAGCTGAAAGATTCCTTTCAGTTGGTGTGCATCGAGGCCATCTCTAAATTCACTTGTTTTCAGAGTGCCAGCTACTGCTCATGACGCTGTGCCCTTATCTGCTGCATTTCCGTTCGTACCAACTGACTGATGCAGATTTGATCACCAGCCATGCTGGGCCGTGCTGCAGCAGCAATGGTGGCCCACTGTGCTCGGCGCCTGCGGGCTGCTTCCCAAAGGATGCAGCTTTTGGAGACGGGCTTTGCGTCTCATCAGCCGAATCTCCTTCTCCCTGAATTGCTCTGTGATCAGGCAGAGAGCTGAAATGCCTGATTACATTCCTGAGCTGTGGAAACGATGAAGGTCCAGCCTTGTGTTCTGGGCAGCTGCCTTGGGAGTCGGCCTCCTTGTTCTGCTCAGAGACCAGCAGGAGGTGCGACGTTCCCCCTCCGTCTCCTCTCTTCTCCAACCTCTGCACACATGTGTTGGCTCAGCACCGTGCGCTCCTCCTGGTGAATGCGCTGCACCAAGCTTTTCAATCTTTAAGTGAAAGGTAATAGCTGGTAGTTATGCTAGGAGCAAAGAATCTGCCTCTGATTGTATTCACAGCACCCTCCTGTAATTTCTGCAGAGATATTTGCAGTTTAAATGAGCCTGAAGCCATGAGCTGATTTTTAGTGCTTAGATCTTCACAGCGTGGGGAAAAAGGAAGTGCTTGTTTATGAGTCATTATTTAAAACTAATAATAGAAAAGTGTTGATCTCTTCAGTTTTATTTCTCAATTACAAGCTAATTGCTGCAAAACAGAAAGATGTTGAGACTCCCGTCTGCCGTAATGAGTAACCCCGGGAGTCTGTTGGTTCCTGCAATATTTACATTTCTTCAGGGCGGGTTCGTCCCGCTCTTCAAAGTTATGCTGTGGATGTTTTTGGCTGTTGTCTTTACAATGCGTTCGGTTGTTTTTTTTTTTTTTTCTTCCCCTTCTAATTTCCGTGTAATTGATGTTTAGTATTTGCAGACGTGGGCAGCTGGGAACGCAGCGCAGATGTGCTGATGAGCACCGCATTGCCCGAGCTGTGCAAACTTCCCCCCAGCTGCTTCCCCTCTGCCTCTTGACCAAATCCTGCCTCCCCCCAAACCGTGCTCAGTTGCAGGGCCCCCGTGATGCTTATCCTGCAAACCGGCTGCAGCTGCATCCTCACCTGCACCGCCCCATGAGCCACGGCTGCAGCTTGTCTCAGGCAGAGCGTATTTCATGGCTTCACCCTCAGGAGAGCTTGAGTGGTAAGGGTGCTGGTGGTGGTGGGAGAGGGCTGTCACCCCGTCGAGCCCAGCCTGCATTTACTTTAAGCCATTTCAGTGCCTGCAAACCCATATCCAGCCAAAGCCATTCTCCTCAGTGCCTGCAGAGAAGAGCAGTGAGGCTCACGTGGAGAGGACTCGCTGTGCTGCTGTTTCCCCATAGCCTGCTCCTTGCTGCTTTCTCCTTTTGAAGCCTTCCTCCCCACCCTCCCACTGCTGTGAATGTATTGTGAAGGAGCCAAAGGCGACCCGGGCTGTGCTGAGCTTTGTGGTGAGGCCACTGGGGGGACTGGGACAGAGCCTCCAGCTTTAGGAATGTGCTTTTTTTTTTTTCCCGCGGGTTTCTTGCTCTATTCTGATGATGTAAAAGAGCACGCAGGGGGGAGAGAAGGACAAAGAGTTTAAACCAGCCGTGCTCCTTCCCCCCCAGTTTTCCGAAGGAGCTGGAATTCAGTGTTTGTCAATGGCAGAATGACTGGTGAGGGCAGGCAGTGTGCGTGCTGGCCTGAAGTCAGAGGAGAGCTAAAAATTGTGAGTTTAGATGGCTGTGATGCTAGTGCTGATTTTATACGAGGGAGAAAAATGCTTTGAAATGGCCTGTTTGTGTCTAAATAAACCTGCCTCTGTTGTTTCATGCTCAGCCTGCAAAATTATGTCCTGTTCTCCCTCTGACTTGCTTTTGACCGCTTGGCCAAAGCCAGCCTGGTGCTCAACGAGGCAGAACTGATGTGTGGATGCAAAAATATCCAGGGGTTTGACTGAGATGTTTCTAGGTAGAACTGAGACCGGCTTTAGTGCTTGCTCAGCATCGCAGCTAAAGGCTTTTTGCAGCCATGTGACAGATGGGGTCCCTCATTCACTGCTATGGCACGAGGAATGCAGCCCAGCCCTGCAGCCCCTTCGTGCTCCAGGGAAGGGTTGTTGGGCTCCAGGTCTCTTTGCTTTTTGAGCAGTGGCACAGCTTTGCCAGGGCACGGGGTGTCCTTTACCAGGTGGGTTCCTTTAAATCTCAGTCATTTTCGCTTTAACCCTTTCGCTCATTTCTGGTGACAAAATTATAGAGCCCCCAAGTGTGGACAAATCATCACGGAGCAAAAAGCTGCCCCTGAGATCATGCTTTTGAAGGCTTTCAGCTGTGTGCTTTGAATCCCTCAAGGTGGCACTGGGAGGGTGGAGGGCAGGGGATGAATGGCAGCATTGAAGGGGTGGCGAAGAAAAGCCAGCTTGTTCCTCCTTATGTAAGCCAGAGCACGGGGAAGGCCGGTGACTTGGCAGGACTGCGTGTGGCCGTGGTGCTGAGCAGTGCCAGGAAGGGTGCGGGGTGTGATGGCAGGACAGGCAAGCAAGGTGGCTCCAAGGTAAAGGCTTGCCCATGCTAGGAAACCTCATCGGGGTAGAGAAAAAAGAAAGATGGGATTTAATGAAGACAGTGATGCCTGTTTGGGGAAGAAACGGAAGTGGGCGGTGCACGGTCTGAAGCAGAGCTAAGGTAGTTCTTCTGTTTGCTTTAATCAGGGATACAGCTTGGGCTGTAGAGGTTGACACTTGTCCTCGCAGGGGCTGGCTGGCATTTGGCTGCAGAAGAGCCGAGGAGTGATGTTGGGCAGCGGGTCCAGATCTGTCTGTGATGCTGGGGCTGTGGCAGTGCTGCAGAGGCCGAGCTGGGTTCCAGTTTGCTGCTCCTGGGCTTTGCTGCTGCTGGGTGGGCTGCTGCTCCCAGCCTGGCTCCCACAACAGCAGGGCCCCTCCAGCTGCTGCATGCCGCGCTGCCTCCCTGCGGTGCTGGTGTCACAGCCCTGTGTCCTCCCAGCCCTGCTGTGGTTTGGCTTTTGTGTGTCTTTCAGAAATGGCTTAAAATAAAGTAATTAAAAATAAAAAAGAAGGAAGTGAAGGAGCCGTGGCAGCTCAGCTCGGTTCCTGTTGGGAGCAGTATGACCTTTGTGGGGGGAGAGGAAGTTTCCAGTCACATTTCTGTTGGCTTTTTGATGAGCCTTTCCACGGCCTTGGGAAATTAATTGCTGCTACAAAACACCGGAGGCTCTGAGAGCCGCATGGAAGGAGTTCATTTTATAGGTGCATGTGGAGCAATGCAACAGAATAGTGTGGTGACACTAACTGCTGTCCTGGGGGCAGCCGCCAGGTGTATGGCTGTGCTGCTCTTTGCTCACTGCTTTACACCTTAAGGCTGCTGCTTATTGCTCCAGCTTTCCACCTGTGAAGTCTGGGGCGATGGTGATCCCAAGGAACGTGGAGCAGCAGGAGTTTCCCTTGACGTGACTGCATGCCAAACCCTGGGGCTCCCACCGCGGCCTACGTCCTCTTCACGCCATGATGTCGAGGTGATGGCAAGTTTTCCATGTGCAGCTCTAAACTGGGCAAAGCCCAGCTGGGGGATGGCTCAGAGGTCACAGCTCTGTCCTGGCCGGCCTCCAGGCTCAGTGCGTGCCTCAGGGCTGCCTGCGATGCGTGGTGTCCTTGGGTGTCCCCAGGGCTGGGCAGGGTGGAGGGGCTCGGCCGGCTGCGGTGTCCCTGAGTACTGACTGAGGCATTGCTTTTCCCCCACTGAAGAATTTCACGATTATGTCTCAGGTTCTTATCCTCAGTCTGTGCTGAATCTGAGTGCCAGACTGGCGCCAGTGTACCTCCAGCCCTATCTGACCCACGTGTTAACCAGGCGAGGAGATGTCCTGGCCCACAGGGCAGTGCCTTCGCTGTGTTTGATGTCTGGGGTGGATGGATGACACCCAGCCATGGCAGAGCTGCGTTTTGAGGAAGGGAGGCTGCAGCTGCAGTGTTTTTCTCTGTCACTGCAAGAATTCAAAATGGGTGGGAGAGAATGTGCCCAGGATGGCCTCTTGTTTTGGTTGGATCCCGGTCAGTTCTCTGTGGAAAAATGGGAGGAGCGGGGATAGGGATGAGCCAGCATGGTGTGTGTCAGAGAGGCAGCGTGGCCAAAAGTGCGGTCAGCGGGGAGAGGAGGGAGCTGGGATGTGCTGCTGGGGGGTGGAAGGGCTGTGAGGGCTGAGGTGAGCAGGGAGAGTGCGAGGAATTCTGACACGAGGTGCAGGGTCAGAGCCCTGGGCTCTGTGGGAAGGTGCTGCCCACATCAAGCCATTCCCAGGTCACCAACCAGAGCAGGGACAGGCTGGCTCTCTTGTTTAAAGCAGCAGCTCTAACAGGGATGAAATGCTATGAGGAATTGTTTTGCACAAGCTGCATGGCCCAGAGGGGATGGGTGGGCAGGAGGAGTGGTGCCACTCACCCTTCAGTGGAGTTGGGCACCTCTATCCATCTCTATTTCCCCTCTCTCAACCTTTGCACGCCTTATTGATTTCAGACTATATATATTTTGGCTCTTGGGTAAATCAAAAGTATTTTTGTCATCTAGAATAATTGTGCTGAGAGTGTAAAGCTTTTTTTACAGAGGCTTCAGTGACCTTTAGCTAATGGGGAATCGATGAATGAAGTATAGGCAGTGTTTCCCAAGCGCTGGGTAGTGCTGCGCATGGTGGGGACCCAACATAGCATCACTCAGGTACCCAATACCAGTTCACCCCCAGACCGGCTGCTGCCCCCATAACACAGCTCCATTCTCTGCTGTTGTCCCGGGGATGCTCATGTTGTGCAACCTCCATGTGGTTGTTGCAGTGGGTGTGGGACAGCCGGACTCCATCAGCAGCTGTGGGTGTCCCTCCAGCTCCATGTCCCCAGGCCAGCAGCTTGCTGTATTGCTGTTCCAGCTGCTGTCAGCAGCCAAGGACTGAGCTGAGGGCACTGCAGACACAGCTGCTGTGTGCTTTGGTCCTTATGGTGTGGGTCTGGGCTCTGTAGCAGGTACCCAGTTAGTGGAGCTGGGAGCTGCCATTAATCCCTGTTTCAACATGATGGAATCAGAACAGTATTGGTTTTCCCTTTTCCTTTTCAGTCCTCAAATCTGAACTTCTGGCCCTTTCCTGGGATATAATCATTTGCTTCTTCCAAGACTGCAGCAGTGAGAGGGATGCTCAAAGTTATCCCGTAGGTGCTGCATTTCTGGAGTTAATTTTGCATTGTGTGCTCAGATCTTCCTGGGGACAGTCGAGGTGCCAGGAGCCACTCTGTAACCAAAAGGCCTTTGTAAAGACCAGGACGATCTGAGCTTCTGTTCCACCCCACAGCTGCGGATGGCGGCACAGCAGTAAGATGAAGCTGCTGCATTATGGTCCCCTTCACATCCCCACGTTGGATCCTCCAGCGCAGCCATTGCTCTCCGCAGTGGTTTCTGGGAGCAAATCTGTTACAATAAAAAAGTAAGAAAAATGCAAAGCATTTGTCATCAGCAAATGAGAATGTGAATTCAAGATGTTGGGGCAGGCTCCAGATGCTGTTGCAGTTTGCATTTATTACATTTTTTAGAGCTTAGGAAAAGGTCAGCGTGCTTGGATGCAGTTCCTCACTTATTGGAAAGTCTGCAGGTTTGGAAGTAATGCTTTTACTTGTAATAGGGAAACAGCCTGCTCGCACGGTTTGCCTTTGGAATTGAGACACCAGCTAAAATCTGGCTCTTGTTTTTTCAGATTAAGCTGACAAACCCAACTGGAGACAACAAGGTGGTGTGTTTGGTTGGTTTATTTCCCCTCAGCGTATAAGAAAGAGGTTTCAGTATAGGTTAGGTTGCTGTTGTCAGTGTCAGCTTCTTTCTGGCAGTGCCTATTGGAAGGAAATTTCCAATACAGCCTGGCTGCCAGAGACAAATACTGTATTGGAACATCTTGGTTCAATATCCCAACTCGCTCCTCACAGTGCTGCCGTTTAACGAGAGAACACACGGAAAGTGGCTGCTTTGTTTTCGACTCTGAGCTTGGTGTTTTCGTGATGTATTTTTCTTGCTGGTGTTTGCTTTGGACAAAGCTGTTACTGCTCCGCAGCAGTGATCCCTGCTGTGTGTCTGCAGGCAAAGTGCTCTCCCGGCCCCCCCTGTGGCTCCACGTAGACCTGTGTGGTGCTGGGAGCGGGGGCAGGAAGGGTCCCATTGGGATGGGGCCCACATGTTGGAGGACCAACGAGTGGCCGTGCAACCTGCTCCTCTCCTATCGTCTGAGCTTCTGCTTCCTGGCAGGGCGGCTGTCTGCACTGACCTCCAGGATGTCACGTTGTGTCTCATGATGTGGTTTGGTGGCCACGGTTGGTGATTTGGTGGTCTTTTCCAGCCTTAACAATTCTATGATCCTGCGCCTTTGCACGACACTGAACCTGGAGACCAGGTCAGTATTTTCCCTATAAAATGGGGAAGATGCACATGTTTGCCTGAGCTGGTGAGGCACTGTCGGTGTTGTGCTGCAGCTCCCCGATGCCCAGCTGTGGGGCTGGAGGACGTGCTACAGACACTGCTCTTCCCAATCCTTCTCAGCTTCCCAGAGACAGCGAGGGCTGGGGCTGTGTTTGTTTTTCTCCTATTCTTGTTTGGCCCAAAGCAACAGGGCCCCCCTGAAAGAGCAGCATGTTTGCTTTGCGAGAGGATGAGGTCAGGAAGGGGCAGGAAGAGGCTGTCCCGCAGTGCGTTTGGTTGTTCACTGCGGTGCTGCACCTGCACCAGGCTCCCACTGCTGAGAACTGGGGCTGTGCCACGCTCCCAGGGCAGCTCCAGAGGGGAAGGCAAGCATCCTCACCACGCTGTGCCCTGGGGTTTGTCATCACATCCAGAGCCCAACCCAGGGCCGCCTGCATCCCTGTGAGCTCTCTGCAGCAGCTCCCAGTGGGAGATAACACCGCATTGCCACCGCAGCTCCATGGTGGTGTGCTGGAGCTGGGAGATTTGAGCAGGATTTTTCTAGCTTGGAGCTGCATGCCCACAGCTTGCACCATTTCCTTTTCCGCAGGCAGCATGGGGGTGGTTTTGCTACAAAAGCAGCTCTTAGGGTCAGGGCACTGGGGCTGAATTAAGAGATAGCAAAGCAATGCCTCCTTCAGCAGCTTTTAGGGCTCCCTTCCCATTAGTGACAAATCCCACTCCTGTCCCCAACAAAGCTCTCTGCAAATAAGGAGAGGCTTCTCAAAGTGAGAGGTTTTAGAACAAAAGAGAAGGAATAGGAAACCCTTTGTTGACTGTGGACTGGGCAGTCTCAGCAGCAGGCTGATGCAAGTAAGCTCTACACGTGGCAGTGTGTTGGGCTGCCTCTGCGTTGCCTTTGCTGAACGTTTGCAGTTCTCTCTATTCTCAGAAATCAACACAAAGGGTTTTCCATTCCCCGGTCACGCCCCGATGCTCAGTGAGTCACTGCTCTGATTGTCCTGGGCTGACAATGCTCCTTCCTGAGCATTGTGGGAATGTTCTTGGGCCAGACAGGTGCCAGGAACTATGGAAAAACGTATTGTAGGTTATCAGCTGCAATATATCAACCACTCGTGCTGTGGCTATGTGGCAGCTTAAATGAACTGTGAAGCAAGGAGGTACTGAGCCATTGAGCACCTGCATTCGCTGCACACCTCATACAGAGATGTTGGATCCCTGTGCTGTTTCCCTGATACCCACACAGGCACCTTGTGGAGACAATCACAGCAGGGCACCTATGCCTCAGGGCTGCAGCCCGTGTCAGATAACCCGGCCTCTCACTCCAGCTATTCGACCCGTGTTTAGTCTAGCAGCAGTTGGGTTTTTTGCCCCGGTGGAACAGGGAGAGGACTTGAGATGCTGGAAGAGAAAAGTCGTTCCAATTAGCTGACATTCTCTCAGGAGCCCCAAGGGCAGCAAGGGAGAGAATAGAAATAGGTTATCTAAAGCCCAGGCACATAAAATATTCCCGTTATATCTCAGTGGGCACTATGCCAGCTCTCTGTAAGCAATGCTTCCCTTTGCATTTTGCTTTACCAGTTAATTGTACATCTATTATTTCATGATTTCAGCAGGAAACGGGGCCTGAGAGGTGGCTTTGGTACCCAGCCCAGCGCTTCCATAGGCAGCTCCTCCCATCACTCTGCTGGGGACCCAGTTCTATTTGGACACCGGGGCAGCTGCCGGACCCCTTATGTGACCTAATGAGTGGTAATTGGAAATACATCTCAAACAGAGCCACGCACCAGGTGTGTCCAGAGCTGCCCGGCTCTCCCTGTCAGGCTATTTCAGCCATGGTTACGTTAGAAGCACGGAATTTTAAGGTTCTCTTTCTCTCTTTTTTTTTTTTTCTTATGATCAGGATTTTGTAAACAGGTTTATTTGCCTTTCCTGCCTGGCTCAGGGCTCATCCACACACGGCTATGGAGCACAGAGAGAGGGCTGAGCACAGCCGTAGCCGCCCGGATGTCCTCAGGAATTGTTTGCAGGAGAGCTTCAGCCCTGCAATTACGCTCTGAAGTTATTCAGCAAATAGTTTTAAATAATGGATCCCTTTGAGAAATGTGAGTTGCTCTGCGGGCAGATTCCAGACGGAGAACATGCACGGAAGTCTCATTTTTTAACACATTTTCCCCTCTGTTTGCCAAGCAGTGCGGTTGGCACTGGGATCCCTTTGCAATGCCTTCACGTAGGACTAAACCTCTCCACCAGGCACAGAACCCGGTGAGCAAAGGACACCGACGCTGGGGGGGAGAGGAGAGCTCACAGCATCCCAGGTGAGGTCCGGGTGTGCACAGGTGGGACCACTGCACCTGAAGTACGTGGCCGGAGGGCTTCAGAGGTCTGGAATCACCATGTGATGCTACCCATAGGTAGAGTGGTGATACTGCTCCTTTTGGCTTGCCATCATAAGGACGGTGGCAACGAGCACCTCTGGGAAATGCAGGATGCCCTGTGCCATCGTGCTCAGCATGCTGCTGTCACACCACATCAGCCCCTGTCCCAG
>PPHD01014585.1:0-16604 GCA_002909625.1 Bambusicola thoracicus
GAATAGTTGTCAGCGTCAGCAGCAGATCCCTCCTGGAGAAATCCAAGGCTGTATTTCATTTGATTAATGTGCTTGTTAAGCCTCAGCTATGGCAAGAGGACAACGGAGAAGCTAACTGTGTTGTAGGCTTCAAAAGTACGAGAATAATTGATGTGGGTTGAAGGGGTTTGTTTGCTTTTGTGTATGGCTTTTTTATGCAATAGCAGACAGTTGAGAAATATGTCAGATCACTAATACTGAATTTTCAAGAATATTAGAATACAGAAAGCTATAGACTATTCAGCTACCAAATTAGCGGGTGCCAATCTCTGTCTACTCTCTTTAGCATAGCCCTGAGAGTAGAAATAAATTATTGTCCAGCTCCACAAGCATATTCCATGACTTTATAGCTCTGATGGAAGTCCAGAAGACACCACAAGGTATTTTATTATTGGGAGAAAAAAGCCATGGAATAACTTACAAATTGATGTGTGATTGTGTCTAATCCTATTGTCAATTTCATTTCATGTATTCATTCGCAATACTCAATGTATGCAGATGCCGATTCGAGGGAAGAAATTGGTCAGGGTCAAATCTCGGCCTTGAAGACACACAGAGGAAATCATTTTGGGAAGTTGGGGTCATCTTCATACAGAGCCTGCAGAAGAGAGGTTGAGAGCCGTATCAGGGATGCCTGCCTGCAAGAAGCCTGTACAGTACTGAGGCAATTCTTTCAAATAACAAACTGCTTTTACATAAAGAAAGAAAAGGAAAAGGGAAGCACATCTACCTCGTACTACTGGGTCAGCACCGTTCTTAGACAGCCCAGAGAACCACATGTCCTCACAATACCTAGGCATGATGGATGAGCTCTGCAGCTGGCAAGGAAAAAGTGAATAGCTAGTCAAAACGGCCTTTGTTTTCACATATATGGGTTGCTTTGTCTTCCTCCAAAAAAAGAACATGAGGGACAGCAAACAGTAAGTGGGGTATTGGGAATGTTCCGAGCCAGCAAGATACAAAGTGAACGGATTGCTTTTTAGGGCATGATGACCCACAGGAATAAATATAAGTAACAACACGCTTCTTTTAGAGGCTTTGCATTTGGATGGAAATCACAATGTCCCTGTTATTATGTAGGCTCAGAAATAAAAGGCAAGGCCTCCAATTCTATCCTCCTCAGATTCTATCTACCCTGTTTTGTTTTTTTTCCATACAATTGTTCTTTGGTCACCTCCAAGCTGAAATTAGAGTACTTCATTCCTTCATGTAAGGAAGGACTTTCTTTTGTAGATTTATGCAGAAAAATCAGCATATGTATGCCTTGATTTTTTCAACTTTAACGGCTTGATGCAAAGATGAGCAGATGTGCAATACGTCTCCTTATGTTTCTGTTCAGACTTCTTTTCAGAAGAGCAGGAATGGGCTCTGAGATCTCGTGCTACTGAAGACAGGGCTGACACAATCTCCTTACTTTAAACTCAGCTATGGGGAATGCATTAACATAAGGCACTAATAAGCCCGGACTCTTTGGGAAGGTGTGGAGCTATAAATCATCTCCTCACATCTCTGTTCATTTCTATCCAGTCCATGCAGGTCAGATCACTATGTGCTTCCGCTGAAGCTTCAGCTTGAGGGATACAGGAGCACGAGGTTGCGTATTTCAAGAAAAGAGGACAGGAGCAGGGACACCTCTCTATATCCTATGGAACAGGCAACAGCGAAGCTGTGTTCTGTGTCTTCCATCTCTAGCCTCCAGGACAGTGGAATTGAGTCCCCTTAAAACATCACTGGTTTTCTCAGGGATGTTTGGTGGAAATCACGTAAGAAACATTTGACATCAACTTGCTCTATCCTAAAAACTTATGAAGAAGAGCTGTCAAAAAAAGTGGCCGTCACCCAGATTTAGTTGATTAAAGCCACATGAAGAAAAGAAAAATAGATGAACCAAGGTCACCTCCTTTTCTTTTCCCAGCAGTTGAATGTCAGCTAGAGGAAAACACGAGGCTGAATTCATGTCTGCTACAAGCAGATGTGTTCCCTTCGAAATGAGTGTACCCACTTACTCACACGGTGCCTGCATTAAGTCTGTTAGTGGGTTTTTATGAGATCTGGCAAGTGTAATGCTATCTGTTAATATCTGAAGGTGGGAGTGTTCAGGGAGTTGTCTGAAAGGCTTGCAAGACTAGATCTGGTGATATCCACCCACACTAATTAGCACATTACATAAAAGTACAACAAGTTTCTCTTTGCAAACAGTAGAATCACTCGCCCAGGCACTTTCTGTGATTCTGGAAGCACTGCTGGAATGGACTCTGTCGCTTTTTAACCTCAGTGGAACAACGGAGGGGAGGCAGAGTTCAGTTCCCACTCTCAGGGCTTGCTCCTGTTCTTCACCTTCCCAAAACAGGGCAAACAGAGGAAGGGCCTTTTTTAGAGTTCACCAAGCGTACATGATGGAAATGAGGCTATTATTTTTTTCCCCATCAAAAACAAAACACAGAAATCAAATATTGAAGAGGAGAAATCAGCTTTACTTACAAATGACTCCTCCCAGTCCTTCCCTCTCCTTCCCTACTCTGACTTGCGCATTATGAAAATCCCTTGGTGCAAACATCAGCCTCCGAAATCACCTGAATTGAAAACATTTAAATATGGGATCATTTAAATACAGGCTCTTTTCACGTCAGGACAACGAATGCCCCACAATGGCTAACATTCCTTTATCATTCCCATTTTAAAACAGCAGCAATCTCCTACAGAAAAACTATACTACAGGTCTACTTCTGCAGAGATTGGAGCCAGTAAAACCCAAAGAGCTTACCTAATTTCCTATGAAACCTCTGTGCCCTGCTCTTACAGCTTCACCTCGATTCCTCCAGCAGGATAATAAATGCGTACCCTGATTTAGATTTAGTCCAGACCCTTTGTGTGACATCTGGCTTCAAGATGGTGGCACTGAAAAGTGCAGTAATGACACAGGAATACAGAAAGAAAAAAAGTTTGGTGGAATGGAAAGCAGGAGGCAGTGGAGAGAGGAGGGAAAACCAAAACTAAAACAAGTCAAAGGGCGGAAATTCCTTTAGAAGGGCCTTAGGCTCCTACAAAGCTTGTCCACATTTGCAGCACTTCAAGATTACCCAATACCAACCTTATGTACAAAGGGACAGCAGACCTCAACGGGCATTCCAAAGGAGCTTTTCTTTCTTTTTTTTTAAATCCTTGTATGTATCCATCCAAACTTGCAAGAAACTCACTGCATGCAGAGCATTGCATCTTGCAACACTCACAAGTGAAGAAACTCTATTACCCAACTCTTCCTCACTATCTGAAAAGCTAAGTCAATGTTTTCCTCATTATTTTCTGTTTGCTGCATACCTCTCCCCCACTGTGACTGCTATTTGACCTGCTGTCCGCTCAGAGACCCTAAGGGAAAAAGAGAGGGAAGTGTGAGTGTGCGTCTCTGTGTGAGAAGAGAGAGATTATGAGAGTCCCTGCTACATTCTGACTGGTTTGTATTCATTAGAAAGAAATCACCCGCACTCAGGGTGTAAGACAGCCTCTGAAGATAGGGGAACATCTTTGATGTAGTGCAGGAAAAGAGCAGATGCATGGAAGGGATAGGCTGTGGGCATGGGTAGAGCTGCTTTCAGCGTGCACACTAGCTTTTACCTCTCTTTTGCATTAGGATGCCATTAATGAATAGAATCTCAACACAAAGGTTTGATTTAAGGGGGACACTGCAGGGTGCCTTGCTGCACCAATCCCTTTTGCTCTTGCATCTACAAGCCTGGCATGCCTGATTGTGGTTAATGAGAAAATAGAAAGGATGAGAGCACAGAAGGGGAGGAATTATCCCTCCCCAGTGCTTCTTAAGAGTGTACCTTTAATATTCCTGGCAGATCCTGGAAGAGTTCTCCCCCCGTTGCAGCTGTGTTTTCAATGAATTAGGTTTCCTCTCAAAAACGGACAAAAAAATAACGCTGAAAGCATCTATTAGGGAGGGCATCACAGTCACTGAGATCAAAGTTTCTTTTCATCCTCTCCAGAGAGCCTCAGACATTTAGGAATTTAAAAAGCCCTCCATTGTAAGAAGCCTTGTCAAGGCTGGCACAGGGATACGTTCTGCACACGGAAGGAAAGCACTGACCAAGACAGGAGAACGCCTCAAAGCATCCATGCAGGCAAAGGGATATCAATGACACTGCACCTCTTCAGCTGCTCAGCAGAGACACACCTACTGATCTGCAGTAAGGACAACATTCGTACCATCGTTCCTCCTAAGTAGTCAGTCTCCATTCTGAGATCTTCCTTTGGATCTGCCCTGCAAAAGCAGCTCTCAGCTTTCCTGCTGTAATTCATATCTCCGTACAAAATTATGGGTGGAAAGGAAGAAAAAATCCTTTTGGTTTATAGACAAACACCACTTTTCCTTTCTACAGCATTTTCCATCTAAATCTGCTGAGCATTTGACAGACAATAAAGCTGTAACATTCACAACTTCTGAGGCAGGGAGATGCTAGAACTATCTGCTTTGCTAGTCAGGGCGTACCTTGGGATTATGCAGCTTAGCCCAAGAGCATCTATGAAATAAGGTCAAAACTCAAGCCAGGAGCCCTAACCTCACTCCTTTACTTCAACCACGTGGCTTTCCTTGAGGCCCTTCATTCAGGTGTTCTGCAGGCTGGCTTCTGACTTTCCTGAATTGCAATGATATTAATTCCTCTTTTAGTAGCAGTGTTTCAATATGCTTCGACTATATTACTATGCCTAGGCTTAGCTGCAGGCTGCATCTGGCACTGGAATGCAGTGCTGCTCTTGCTAGGCTGTCGAAGAGAGTCTATCATTATAAAAATAAATAACATCTAGCTGCTTCTGGCATTTCAGTGCAAGCAGTATTTATCACTTCTGGCTGATCAGTGCCTGATTCAATGTCTCTAAAAAACAATGGGTATATTCCCAGTTGAATTCAACGTGCATTTAATTAGGCCTTTGCTAACTGCGCTTCCAAACTCCACATTTCATGAGCACTACAGCGCTGTCTCTTCCATTTTCAGAGAATTATTCCACTTATTTCAGTGTGCAGATTGATACAACGGATTTTACTCTGTATGGATTATGTCACCGAATGTGCTTTTGTACAAGCAGGCTCTAGATTTAGTTCACCCCCAGTGTGATGCTGTCTTACATGCGTGGCAATCTGGAATTAATGCTAAAAATATATATATTTCATCATAAATGAACAAAAATATTCAGAAAGACAATTACATTCCATATATGAGCTCAATGACAGAAGGAATCTTCCACGATTCAAACCGTATGCTCTTCTGACTGAGCATTCCTGTCCAGCCTTCATGGGTGCAGTAAGACAGCTTTCCTGGGCACAGAGCAGCCCTTGCAGAGAAAAGGCCTGGGGAGCCTCGCACAAAGAAATCAGCAGTTTGCTCCTTCCCTGACATGACTTGGGAACGGCTCCACCAACAAATGTAAAGCGAAGGAAGGGAAGGAAGCTTCCATTCAACGTCCACGGCTTGTAGCTCTTCATTTTTAAAGTTTCCCATTCAAAAAGCTGAAATGCAATCAGTGTCAGTTTGCAATTGCAGTTCCTCTGAAGAGAGCGGATGAAGCCCGGGGTGCGACACGCAGCCTCTCAGCTGAGACAGCCCACGCTCTTTAGAAACAACAATTACATCTTAAAACTATGAGCAGATTTAACAACTGAACCCTAAAGAATTTAACATCACATAAACATTTCACACTTTTTTGTTTTTGTTTTTTTCTTGCCAAGGGTCCATAGTCTGGTCATTAAATCCTGTGCAAAGGTCATGTTACTATGGATATGACCTGCAAGAAATGCGTTGCCTCAAAGCAGCGCGAGTCACATGAACAGGCTACAAGCCAAGACTGCTGATTCACAGCCCTGTCCGGATTTTCATGCTTGTGCTGGTTTCACTGAAGAACAGTCCTTCCGTCGCCAAGTCTATGTTCGGCCTTTAAAAGTGTTCATGCAGGTGTAGCTCCCAGAAAACTTGTGGATTTCTTCAAGCGCTGCCTGAGGGAGAATGCTGCAGGAGGAGCAGAGAGAAAATAAGCAGAGCAGACAAACCTTTCCATCTGTTCTAATAGGAGGACATGTACATATATATCTTTTTCTCTTGTTTTACATGCAGTATTGTGATTATTTTCCATTTCAGTCCCTGACTGAAGTAGGTCTTCCAAAGGCTTTGGTGCAAATTCGCACAGAAACACATTTTTATATGTTTTTTTTCTATTCAGTTGTTTCAGGATACAAAGTTATGACTTTCTTTCCTTAGGCACTTTAGAATAATCCTGTCCTAATCATACACACAAATATTTTTGATAGCTTCATGTCTTCTCTAAATACAGCTGTGATGCACATACTTTACTGCATAGGAATCCATTACAATATAAAGCTCAGAGTCCAAAGAGTGGCTTACTGAATCAAAATCAACAAGATGCATGTTAGTTGTTAAGCAATTTCCCAGATAGCTGCTTAGACCTCAGGAATCAGAATCCTAGGCTTAGTGGGCACGGTGGTGATGGGTTGATGGTTGGACTTGGTGATCTAAGTGGTCTTTTCCAACCTTAACGATTCTATGGTTCTAATTTTGGGAGTAAAACTGGTTTCATACAAGGGGTATAACTCACAAAGAAAATCTAACAAATCTGCTAAGGGAATCTCAGAAAGGTTTCCCTCTACTGCTTCTGTGACTCTCCTGGGAAGGGATGACTTGGTCTGAACCCAGTTACCAGATAACAGTCAAACTCAGGTTTGCTTTGGTGGACAGACAGAGCAGGACTGTGAGTAAACCTTGCCTCACTAGCTAGGCTATTGCTGGGCATGGGAAATACTTACCTCTTCAGGATGACCAGAACATTCATTGTCCATGGAAGGAGCAGGAAGGCTTGATTCATCTGCACAGCTTCCACTGTCCTCCTAGCCACAGTCTCTGGCTTGAGAGGAGGAAAAAGATTAGGGAACCTGAATAAATAAAGTAAAAAATAGAATAATTATTTGTTAACCAAACTCCTCCTTTTAGAAATCACTGTCCACGTTCTGTTACTCACTGTAAGTTATCATTGGCAATTGGTATTCAGACATGCCTCAGAGCAGGCTAGAAGGAGCAGAAGAAGAGCATGAAGCCCAATTCCAACTACTACTACTGTGCTACAGCTAAAGGGTTTAGGATGAAGTGGCAGAAAGCATACAGCACTTCGACTCAGGGATTTTCTTAAACTGCAAACCAAAGCCAAAATGCTGTCTTTCAATGTCAGTGTTCATTCTCTCTGCTGATTTTTGATTCATTCAAATTCTCGACAGGTGAAAGGCAAATATTTTTCCTTACAGCTTTTAATATCAAACACAGTTGAAACTAGATGATCTTAAAGGCCACTCCCAACCCAAAGCGTTCTATGATTCTATGACTCTGTAAGGCTTTTCCTGGCTGGATGCTGCATATTTTCCTGACTAAGAGGTTATTTTGTTGATCGTAAAAGATTAACTTGGTCAGCCATTAGGCTTTGTTTTTTTTCAGCTTAGCTTGTTTTAAAGGATGTAGTGAAAGCTTTACTTCAGTAAATGGATTTCATTCCCTTTAGTGGGAAGGGATTAAATATATCAATGGATAAAGAAGGAATTTGCACTGTTAATTCTCAAGCAATTTGTAGACTGCTCCGTTTTGAATGACCTCAATTTTCAGATTGCCTCCCCTCCCTCTCTAAGTGGCTGCAAATGGCCCAAATGCACCCAGGGAAAAATAGCTTTCAGATTTCTCTGTAGAAGTACAGGCAGGCTGCATGAATATGCCAGCAAACCAAGGGAACCAGTCTGATGAGTCCCAGGTGGCCTAGAGTGACCCTCTGTTCCCAGGCAGCCAAATGAGACATCAAATTCTCTTAACCAAATGAAGCATTAATTAGGAGTGTATTCTGATGATTCATTTAAAATGAGATGCTTTATTCTCGTTCCCCTGGACTGACCTGATTCTCATGCCCTGGAACATCTCTGTGCTCGTGTGGAAGGGCAGCACTGTCGTGGCATTCACTCCAGGACAGTCTAGCAGCCCCAAGGTCAGGCTCTCCATAAAGGCAAAAGACGAAGCTTTGGAGGTGCAGTAGTCGATGGCACCCGGGATGGCTGACAAGGCCAGGACAGAGTTCAAGCAAACTATGTGTCCGTTCTGCAACTCCAGCATCCTTGGCAAGAACGCTTTGGTGGTCTGAAGAGCACAGCAGAGGGGGAGAGGGGAAGAAAGGGTTTACTCAGCAGAGATACAACTAAAACAACAGTCCCTGAAAAAAAAAAATAAGTTGACACAGAGACAACAAGCCAAACTGCAGTGCCTATTCAGGCAGGAAAGGAGGGGAGGAGTGCCTTGTTGCTTTGCGCTCTCTGGAAGCTTTTAAACAGGAAAAGGTTGTATGGAAGAAAACCAATATTTCCCAGTACATACATAAGCGGTTGCCACAGATAAAGGCCAGAAACAGAACGCTTTGTATGTTAAGAGCTGCTTGTGGAGGATAAACTCCTCAGCAAAGAGATGAAATCACAGGAAGCTCTTTTTTATTACTATTATCTAAGTCAAAATTGAATGAGTTTCCTTCCCCAAGCAAGGCAGTCCTGTGCTCATGTTCCATGCACATCACTGTACAGAAAACTCTCCTCCGTGAGCTCAGGTTGTCTCAGAACACATCAGATGCTTTGCTGGAAATCACAGGATGGGGATACAAGAGCATCAAATCCTACACTGCTACTGGAACCTTTGGTGGTTATTTTAGTGACAGAAATCCAGCTGACAGAACCTGTCATTTTTTTCCCTCCTTCTTCTGGGTTTTGTCTCTCCCATTGTGTTTTATTTACCTTTTCCAGGTCAGACTGATTTTACCAAGCATCATTTAGAAAGACACAGCA
The DNA here is from genome assembly GCA_002909625.1 of Bambusicola thoracicus. Taxonomy (NCBI): domain Eukaryota; kingdom Metazoa; phylum Chordata; class Aves; order Galliformes; family Phasianidae; genus Bambusicola; species Bambusicola thoracicus. The sequence continues at coordinate 8,912 of PPHD01014585.1, forward strand.
TCAGCCACAAGTTTATCTGTCACTCTCAGCCCCATGTGTGAACCCACGAGATGCAAGAGCTTATCTTACCCAGAACTGTCCCAGGGTGTTTATGTGCTGTGATTTCAGCAGTGCATCATCGTCGCTGTCCATCAGACTTTTACCGTGGACCACAGCAGCGTTGTTCACTAGGATAGTGATGTCACCCACCTGCAAGGAAGCAAACAACTCCTTGCAGCAATCACTGTTTTATCTGAACGCCTATCACTGCCGGGTCACACCTTCATTTTCATAGCTTTTGGCATCCTGTCTGCAGGCCCTGTAATCCTTCTGGATCACTTTGCATGATATAAGCTGGATCTTCAGCTTTCTTTTTTCCACTACGACCACCTTCCTCAAAGATAAGGAGTTACTCCATTTTGCCTACAAACATTGTTTCTACACACCAACCTTCTCCCGCACAGCTTTGGCTTGCCGATAGACTTCCTCTCTGTTTCCAACATCGCAGATGAAATAATGGCACTCTGTCCCCATCATCCTGATTTCCTCTGTGGTCTCCTTCAGGCATTTCTCAGTTCGACCCCACAGGATGATCTGCAGCAAAAAAAAAAAACCCCACCCTTTTGTTAGAGCCAACGTACTTCTGCTTCAAATCTAAGATAATTAAAACATGCTTCTAACTTCAACAAATTGATGAACATCTTTGATGTGTTTTCACTGCCAGCCCTGTTGCGTTGCTTCACTTAAGACTAACAATGATTTCCTAGTATGTGCAGATGGGACTTCGGTGTGCTGCTGGTGGCTGGATCCAACCGCTGATGCTCTGCTTGCAGGTTCTTTACAAGCAACAACAACAAAACCCAGTTATTTAACTTAGCCCAATAAATAACGTGAAACACTTGACAAATGCAATATGCCATTTTTTTCCAGCATATCCAAGGTAACAATTCCCAGTGCTGACTGTTTCCATGCTGGTGTCCCAGCTGCTCTTCAAACGAGGCTCATCCTAACACAGCCATTTAGAGGGCGAGATTTCAACCATCAAACTAATTTGCAGCTAGTACATGTAAGATTTCATTTGCCACTCCCAGTTAACAAACGCAGTAAAACTGATAGAATAGTTCCCGCATAAAGAACAATACTGGATGCCCATGGAAACAAAACATTGAAACTGTACAGCACAGATCTGAACCAGCACAACACTGTCTGCGTTTCTATGCCATCACGGAAGGCAGAAATGACCTGAGATGTTACCAGGTTCGTTAGCTGACCTCATGGGGTTTTACCCCTATGAGTGTTCCTAGTGAGACAACCAGATGAGTCTCAAACAAGAAATGGTGCTGCCACCATAAACTTTCAACCACTAATCTACAGCTAAACAGATTCAAAGGAATATCTTTTTCTTACTATATGCAACGCCATTCTCTATTTCTTATAGACTGGAAAATAGTATAATTCCATCTCTATTACCTATCTACATATAAATCAATCTATTATTTTTGCCCTTCAAGCTACAGTCTGCTCTGTATTCATCATGTTCAGAATGAATGGCCACTGACTGGAGAATGATACAGAAACCATTTGACTGCTGTGATCCCAGCAGCAAGATCCAAAAGACAAAGAGCAAAAGATTGCCACTGCTCACAGCTGCAGCTCAAGACAACATAGGTCTTTCCTCAGTAGGTTGCATCCATCACACACAATTGCTATTTAGTATTGAAAAAATAAACAAAGGCATTCACATAATCAAATGCAGGCTTACTCTGATCAGGGATAGGTAAAAAAAAATGGGCCTTGAAAATGGAAACTTTCGCTGCTCTCAGAACGATGCTATTTCCAAGCAGCGGTCTTATCACCTGTGATCCAGGATTACAGCTGTTTCCCTTATCACTGGGTATGGAGTACGGGTCTGACTGTTAAACTGATTTTTTTATGGTTAAAATAAGCACACTTCGATTATTATATCTTTAAGTTTTTTTTCAAAAGCAGAAAGAGGGAAAGTAAGTCTCAATTACACCACTGCTTATAACTCAACCCCTATAATTATCATAGAATCCTTAGGGTTGGAAGGAACCTCTGAAGGCCGTCTAGTCCAACTCCCAGTATTGACTTAATACCAGCAGGATAATCGCAACAAATTGGGTCCTGTGGCATTCCCTCCCCACAACAAATCCCTTGCAGAAGGCTTTAACGTGCTTATCTTTAAGGACTACTTAAACCCATCTCATACCTGGTACTACAACTGATCTCTGGCAGGCTCAAAGAGCTCTTCCCAGGGCAACTTAGTGAGAGCAAAGCCCAGAAGTATCCGGGTTCTCATTCATTTCCTAAACGAGTTAAAGGTACAATTAACCCCATTTATTAATCACATGCAGGCAGACTGCTGGCTGTCCATTCTCAAAATCATCGAAGGGCTGGAGAACTGCTTAACTTCAGAGCAAGCATGAGTGTGGCAGAGCCATTCCATGGGAAACCTCACCTCGGAGCATCTCATTCTCATGGAGAGAGCTGTGTGCAGACTGAAGAGCTGTAAGGAAGCAGATAGATAGCAATTTGGCCCGTGTGTTGGCCTCAGCACATAGCTGTTGGCCTTCAGGCTTTGGCGTCTACGCAACGCCTGTAGAGCTGAAGGCTGTTTACGTGCTCCTGAACTCAGAGCTAGACTGGGTGATATTTCATATGCCTACACTGCAGACTTCGGGGGAAATGGAGAACATGTGAGAAATTTCACAGGCTCCCAGGAAATATTTACAAAATACTGCTCAGCTGTAAGGGTACGCAGTTACTCGCTTTCTTTCACAACCTACATCTCTGTGGAAAGGGGAGGGAAAACACCACAAACTGTCGACAGAAGCAGCAACAGAAGCATCTGACTGCAGTGTTTGCATCAGCGTGGAGTTCAGCCTCTTCACCAGGACTGCATCAGTGATGTGCAGGCACTGCAACGTCAACTGACAGCCTGGAGAGTGATGGAAGGTACGGCAGGAAGAGCAGAGAGCCATCAGGTAAAGGCAAGAAGAATAAATACGGCAAGAGGTGGACCTCACATATGCACTGTGGCTTTCCTACTGCTATTGCAAAACAAAAAGTAGATCCTTCACTCCTCACTTTCATCTGCTTCAAACATCCCCATTCCCCAGAGCTGCCACTGATTCATTGAATGCCAGGAAACATACATGCAGGAGCATTTAAGCGAAGGATGACCTGCCAAAGGAACATCTGTCTGTGATGCAGCTCTTGGACATAACATTTTTTATGCCCCAACAGTTACTCTGGGACCTTGAATATCCTAAAGGCAAATCTTGCAAGGTGACCCTATTAAAATTTGGGCCATCTGGGGAAGGCAATTTGCTGGTTATCCCGCTGACAGCATTAAGCTCAGGACTGATTTTTTTCCATGGGAAGTTTTCACATCCTTGATACTGTTCACACTCAGGTGAAGGCTTCAGCCTGCACAAGAGAAAAGCAGTAAATAAAAGACCATTCTTTTGTGAGAGGTGAAAGTTTCCCAATGGCACAGTGGGAAGCGAGGTTTCCTGCCATCATTTCTGCTACTTTTTACAGATGTATAAAACTCAAAACTCGATACAACATGATTTTGGTCCAAATCCGAGACTGAATGCTCCTACATGGTCCTATGAGACCTCCAATTTCTTGTCTTACATCTGGCCAAATTAAATTGGCACAGGCTTCACTCTGCAGACTCCGAGAAGACTGAGTGGCTGCATCAGCCTCATCACCCATCCCCACCATCATAGAATCACTGAGACTGGAAAAGACCTCTAAGATTATCAAGTCCAACCACCAACCCCACCACGCCTGGTCATGGTCCCCATGGGTTGCTGGCCAGGAGGTCGCCATGCTTTACTGGTGGACCCCATCTCCGCTGCAGTGATGGAGCAGGACCTCCCCAAGCTCTTTTTTTTGTGGGTTTTTTTTTGTTTTCTTGGCCTGCTCACATGGAATCCCTATGGTTGGACATGGGGACAGGGTGTGCTCAGAGCAATGAGGACACTGCGCACTGGAGCAATTTATTGGGAAGCACAGCTTGCAACACATGGGCACGGTCTAACACTGTGTATCGCTGCTCCTTCTTAAGGTTAATTCTAACCTGGCAATGAGTGTGACCCAACTGCAGGGAATGACTTACGGACACAGCCGTTCCTGTCTGGGATGGAGAAAAACAGAGGAAGAAAGGAAAGGAGAGACACAGCACTGCCTCTTACACAGCCTGTCAGGCACTGCACGGCCACCCATTCACGGTAATTCAGCGGTGGACAGAGGAATATTTAATCTGTGTCTCGGAGAACCTCTTGGACAGACGGTTTTCCGTCCTGGAAAGGATCCAGCCACCATTCTTTCCTTCCCCCTCCATCCCCTCCCCGCCGCACCAGACACGCTCTCCTTTCACAGAGTTACTGACCAGAAAATTGGGGAGGGCAGCAGCCCAGCGAGGCGGTAAATCCCCGCTGTGGCCCTGCTCTTACCTCGGGCTGACCCCAGCAGGCAGGTGGGGTGTGAAATCCATCGCCTGCGAGTGCTGGCAGGGCAGGGGGGTTTCCACAGCGGGCATAAAGAAATGGATTTACGGCGACAGGGGAACGCAGCGTGCTTTTCTCTCCTACCTCTGGAGGAGGGCACTGACACCACAGTTTACTGCAGATTTTCCCAGGATTTATTCATGCTAAACAAACCTTATCTCTTTATCTTCTCCCCTCTGGCAAGGCAGAGAGCTGCTTATCTGGCCTGAGGAAAATCACTCCAGCCCCAGTGGCAGATCCCTCGCCCCGCTCTCCCAGAGGCCTCGTTTAACTCTGGGCTTAATCTGCTAATGAGACATGCCCTGAGGTCAGAGGGCAGCCAGAGGGAAGGCTTTGGCTGCTGTTGGACTGTGGAGACTCTCCAACAGAGCCAGCACTGGCTGCAGCCCCAAACCCGGCTCCAGGTTTCAATCCCTGCTTTCCACCCTGCACAAGTCCACGTGAGTTATGCTTTTGATGATTTATATAAACTGGTCTAGATTGAAGCTACTGTCAACCACAATATACTCACATGACCTGTGCTCCCAGAGCCTCACGTATGTGATTAGTACAGGAGGTGAGGTTAATTTTACCTCATTTACAAAGCTATTTAGCTTGTTTGGTCCCATCCTATTGCTAGCCTAAGTCCAAAATGACAGCAAAGGAATGGTGCTGTGACACCTTCAGTTAAACTGGCACTGTATCCCCAGCAGAGCTGCTGTGCTGAACCTTGCACCACAACTGGAAGGTGACCCACAACAAAAGCTTTTCTGAGCCTGAACACAGCATGGCTGAGGTTAGAGGGGACCTTAAAGATCAGTCAGTTCCAACCCCTGCCATGGGCTGGCTGCTCCCCACCAGCCCAGGCTGCCCAGGGCCCCATTCAACCCGGGCTTGATCGCCTTTAGAGATGGGACAACCTGCTACAGCACCTAAACACATGCCCTTCTTGATGCTCTGGGTTATCCAGGCTGTATTCAACCGCACAATTCACTGCTAGTCTTTTCCAACACAACAGCATGCATAGTGCCTAGGAGATGCAACTTCCACCCTCAGTTTCTGCATTTCACGATTCAGAAAGCAATCACCTGTATCAACTGGAAGGCACTGAAAGATTAAAGTGTTGCAGAGACAAAAGTGCCCTTCCTGCCTGATCTCATCATCGCTACCTCCACAAACCAACCACCACGCTGTGCCTATCTGCAGATAAGAAGCATTTGGTAGGTCAACACATTTTCCTCCCTTTCAACCTCCTTTCCAGTCCAGAGAAACAAAAGTTGCTCTGTTTGAGTTGGTAGCTGTAATTGCACAGACCTTTGCTCAAACAGAGAAAGCCCTTCTGCACTTAATTCTGTACTCTCAGGAAGCAGAAGGTGTCGATAATCCATTGAAGTGTACCGGTCTTATCCCCATATATTTACAAAGCCTGGCAGTGCTAACTCACATTGACCTTCCAAAGGCATGCATTCCATGAGTCCCAAAATCCTGGCAGAATTTGGTGTATCAGGAGGCTAAATCCTACAACCTGAGAAGTGTTTCTGTATTTCACATGGCGATGGCAAAAGGGTTTTCTCCTCCACCCCGTCCCCTATCTTGCCCCCAGGGCAAAATCAGACAAGTTATTTCAGGAGCCCTTCATGGGAGAGGCACGCTAAAGACAGATGACTGGAAGAGTGAAAGGTGTGGCCGTTCAGTGGGAAAAGCCAATCTTTGCTTTAGAAAGGAAGAGAAAAAAAAAGAGCCTTTTGATGCCTGAAGTAGGTCAAAATACTTAACCCAGCTCCTTAGTGACACTGGTACAAAAATAAGCAAACAAAGCAGGCCAGTGGCAAAATTTTCTCAATTCCCACAGTGGAAAGTGAGTACCAAAGCTGCAAGGGCCTGGTAGAAGAAAGATTACAGGTAAGCACAGGGGAATCAAAAGAGTAAGCCCATTTACCTGCTTTACGCACGTTTTTCTACGTTGGTACTTAGAGGTTGTAAAGACATTGGGTGATAAGAACTCGATTTAACCCCGCCACCACGGTAAGCACAGAACACAGACCTTATTATGAGCTGCTCTGAGTTGGGGCCAGGAGTAACGTGCAGTAATGAGGATAGAAGTTTGGTCTACGGGGACCTCAGAAGGGGACAAAAGAAGTGAACTCCAGTTCCTTTCGGAACGTTCATTACTCTGTATTTTGACTTTGCACTCAATGGAATCAATGTTATTTCCCTAAACCAAAGTCAACTCCAACTGTACCTCCGTCACCTCTTCTTCTTCCTCTGCAGGAAACAAAGCAGCACCTCAAATGTCACGGAGAAGCACACAAACACCTGCCTGCTGTCCAGCAGAGGCCTTCCTTGGAAAGGCCTTCCTTGGCAAGCAAGCTTTTAGTGCTCTGTCTGCAAAGAGGCATTTAAGAGCAACTCCCTGCAAAGAAGTGAACAAATGCCCACTGTTCTCACAGTCAGGACTATTTAAGGACAGGTGGCCCCACGCTGCCTTTTTTTTTTTTTCCCCCCAGTGGTTTTTCCAATTGCTTTTGTCTGCAACACAAACTGCGGCTGCAGACTGCCCTGGGAGCAACACTTCTCAGCTCTGCCGTACGGAGCAGTTGAGGAAGGGGAAGGGTGAGGGTTGTTTGCAAGAAGAGGTCACGCAGGAGTCAGCCTTTACAATCCTATTAACGCTGGGACAGGGTCAAACGGAGTGCACGTTCCAACAAAAGCACCAAGTGGCCACAAGCTGTCACCCCGCAAAGGTTCACCGAGGCATTTTTGCAGGGGGGGAAAAAAAAAAAAAACGACCAATTTTTTAATGGTGAATGTCTGCCACACCATGTGTTAAGGCCGGCCTCTGCTCCGGGGAACCAGAGCACACAAAGAAACACCCGGCAATAAAACCCTCCGGCTGCAAAGCACGAGAAGTGGCGGATCTGGGGCTGGGGAGAGAGGGGGGGGGGAACTTTTGGAAGTTAGGTATGCCATAATAAGGCTTTGGAGATATGCACTAACAGAAACGTTCACGCTCCATCCTGCAGACGCAGCCAATGTGCTGCCGCCTGCGGTCGCTTGGCACGCCATGCTGTAATCCAGGCTCATGGAAAAACGTCCACAGAGAGCTCAGGAAATTGTGGGGAGGGTAAACACGCAGGTGCAGAAAGCCCTTTTGTCCTGCAAGGAAAGCAGGCAGGATGGGGGGGGGGGGGGGG
>PPHD01014586.1:0-16604 GCA_002909625.1 Bambusicola thoracicus
GGGAAGCTTCTGGGTGCAGCCAGCTATTGATATCTGTTACTGTTGGATGTATAGAGCAGCTACTTATACTAAGTGTTAAATTAAGATATCTGCTCTTCATGGGTGTGAACAATACGGGCAATAGCCATGAATAAAGGAAAATTTTTTGTTCTACTTGAAGAGGGAACTTTCTGAAGGCATTCTATAGTGCGAAAGCCTGGAAGGTCACCTCTCTTTAACAGAAGGCTCAAGGTACCAGTGTGAGTGGTTTTTTTAAAAATCTATCCTATAAATGAAATTCTTAATCCCTTCTGAGGACCAATTTGGATGGTCCGTTTATTAAATCACCTCTTCAAACACAAAGGTATAAAGGACAAAACAAATCTGCTGAAGCGAAGATATGCAGTGTTGAAGAGGAGGCTGAGACAGAAGACAACTAGGAACAAATTTCCTCAGCACATTCAGCTAGTATGCATTTCAGTGTCCAGGTGTGGCTTCTTTTAAATTGTTTTCCACGAGGCTCTTTGTTTTACAGTGATGTTTTACTGACTTTTTCCTCAGTAATTTTGGAAAGACTCAAGGTAAGACAAAGAAAGCCAAATAAGCTTCAGAAATATTTGTTGCAGAGTACTAATGTAAAGACAAAGCAGATCTAAAAAGGCCTCATGCTAAACCACACAGAACAAAGAGATCTGTTGTTAGATCATCTTCTGAATGATCCAAATAATTTTTCAAAAGCATATACTTAGGAGAGAGAGGAAAAATACAACTCCTCCAAGAATTCAAGTGGCCCTTTACCTGTAGGTAGCTTTCTCCTGCAAAAGTGGCTCAGACAAGCATTCTCTCTGCAGCCCATTACTTTTCCCATGTGCAGTAACAAGTAGCAGAGTCAGTACTCTGCATCTGAATGCTTGTAAGCATGTATTCATCTCTCAATTGCTTTGCTTCTTTAACATGGTGGAAAGAGGAACTGAGCATAGTGATATTCAACTAAATTTCAATACATTCTTTTTCATCTCCAGATCTTCTAACACTTTGTGTATTGGTCTGAACAAATGCATGTTTCTCCCTTATGTTTTACTTCCACCAAATACCATAGTTCAAGTTTAGACTCACATGGAAAGAAGGTCACAGAAGATGGAAAAAGAGTTCATTTGAGTAGAAATTATGTAAGCTGTATATCAGTCAAATTTAGGTTTGCATATCTTCAATTGCTGCACAGAAGGACAGAATGGCTCATGGCAGAGAGCCCAAGAGTCAAGAAGCATAACCAAAGCAGGGAAATTGGGCACATATAGCTGTTGCTTCTTTTTCTCTTTTGATCAGAAAAAACGAAGAAAAGAAAAAAAAAAAAGAGGAAAGAAAAACAAGCAAAATAAATGCCCCACACACAAGGTAAAGGTTTTTGTTTGTTTTTACAGTGTTTTGAGGTCTGTTACTAAAATGCTGTATGCAGCCAGTAGATACTATATTACATGGATGCAGCAGGATTGTATTCGTTGTTAAGCTGATTTTTCAGAGGAAGATGCAGGTTTGTTGATATCATTGATACATACTACCACTTTTAAAGAGTGCTGATGAGTGAAACAAGAACCTCTAACATGATCTATTCAGTACAAACCACACTGCTTTTATAAAGGAAAAGAGGAACTGAGAGGAATCTGACCTTCTTTATCTGAATGATAGGTACACAAGACTAAAGGCATACAGATACAGACTTCATGTGCAGTACGAACACAATGCGTACACTGTTTAAGCTATTCCACAATTTTATAAGTACTGTAACTTTAAATGAAGGTACTTACGAGAGAGAAAACGCTGGCATTTTGTATTTATGAAATTAATTATGTTATGCATTACACTTATTCCTATTGGAAGGCTGAGTTCTAGAACTGCCTATCTCCCCTCTTTGTGCTTTCTGATTATCTGTAGGAAAAAGGACCTGGGTGTTTTCAAAGAGATATGTTTAGGTTCTGCTAAAATACCATGACAACCTTCAGAATTATGCAATTTCAGATTTTGTCCAGAATAATCTGTAAAGAAACATCAAATATTTCATTCTCTTATTGCAGAAAATAAGAAGTGTTCCATTTCATGCTTAATTTATTTTGTAATTATAAATGTGTTGGTAAACAGTACCATAATAGGCTTTGCTTTACGCTTGTTTATGCTTTTGAACTATTTAAGTTTTAATACGTTTTTAATGCAAACAACATGATAATAATTGTTCTTGGAAATGACTTGCTAGAGAGGTTCATTCAAACATAATATTTTAGCATTCATCACATACACCTGCTCATAAGAGACATTAAAGAAATAGAAAACTGAGTCTGGCCATTTTTGAACTGCAGAATAAAAGAATAATTTTTAACAATGTAATATTAATTCTATATGAAAATAGTAAATTATCACTCTAGATGAAATATCACAAACGTGTAGTCTGATATTTTATTAGATGCTCTCTGAGGTACTCCCAAAAAAGCACTGTGTCTTTCTCCTGACGTATAAATACATACTTAGGCATTCTGATGCTCTTTTTGTTATCTTCACATAGCAAAGCCTGATATTTAAACACTGAGATCAACAAACTGAAAGAGCGTGAATTTATTAGTGGACAGTCCAAATGGTATTTTAGAAAATCTTTCATTCTGCTTGATGGTAGCAGTATATTTTTCTCCTCACTACAGAAGTAAATACTGGGCATATGAGTATATTCCAGGTAATCACTGAAAAAGCATTCCTACTTATATATACAAAATGTGCTTCTGTTTAAACATACATTTTGAAAAAATAATCCCTCTTCTATGAATCTTTGCTTATGACTACATTAAGTGTTTATTGATCAAAGTATCATCATGTCCTCTAATACTTCTGGCATGAAGTGGCAACCATGAAGCTAAATATGCTACTAATGGTTAACAGATTTGTCCCCAACCGCCACAGAAAATACTGATTTGGAGAACAGACAGATATTAGAACTTATTTACCAGCAGAAACAATACGTGCAAGAGATCAGGGAGCCCATAGATCAGGGACAAGCATTAAGAAAACTGATGTTTGTGTGTGAAGCAGTTCAGTTTGCATAGACTGAGATAAAAAAAAATCTGCCAGTTTGGTTAATTCACCTTGGATGAATAAGAAATTTCAAGATGCCAAATCATTTCCACCATTAAATAATTTATCAACATCATTGCACAACAGACTCTAGTGCTCTATCATTGCTGTATCTCAAGTAAAACAGAAAGCATACTATGCTCTATTTAAGCAGTGCCGTTGCAGTTTAACCAGGGAGGTTGGCGAGCACCACAGTCATTTGCTTGCTCCCCCCCTTCCCAGTGGGAAAAAAAAGAACTTGAGGGTTGAGATAAATCTATTTACTAAGACAGAGAAAAGGATAATAGTTTTGACTATATATACATGTATATGTATGAATGTATAAAACAAGCGATTCACAAACAATTGCTCACTACTCAATGACCAATGCCCAGCTCACCTCCTGAGTAACAAAAGAGAGAAAGATGAACACCCACACCTTCAAAATTCCTTCCACATTACTCCATATGAGATGGAATATCCCTTTGGCCACTTTAAGTCAGCTGTCCTATGCTCTGTATAGCACAGCAAACACTATAAACATCACTGTGTTATCAAGACTTATTTCTGCCAGAACCAAAACATAGCGTCATACCAGACACTAAAGAAAACAATTCAATCCCAGCTGAAGCTAAGACTAGTGTAAAGTTCTATTGTTGATTATAATACTAATCTGCTTATAATAATAGACAAAAAAAGTCATTTGGCTGAGAAAATGATTCATGAGCCCATTTTTGTACAAAATAATGTTAGTAGTTCATCTGGGCCCAAAATTTTGCCTTTTCCTGCACTTTCCAAAAATTTTCATCACTAACTTCATAAATTTTTCTGATTATTGATATTTCACCTAAGGATGAGGAGAATTATAATGCAGTCAGAAGCTTTACGTAAATTACTATGCAAGAAATAGAATGACAAGAAGAGGTTTCTGAAAGCACAAGAGGCAACAAGTCAGTGTTGAAATTCAGTGACAGTTGGAGCTCCTCTTTTCTTTGCTGCATAATCTCAGCCTTCCATGAACTGCAGACAGAGCACTTCTAAAACAGCTGACAACATAAACTGCCTACAGGAATAACAAACACGTAGCAGTTATGCCTGTATGTATTTGTTTGCATGAGTATATACAAACAAAGCAATTAAAGTAAAAAGGCTACTTGCTGTATAATTTTCAACAAATCATTTCAGTAACTCCTTTAATGTTATTAAAAGGATACTAAATTATGCATTAATAAAATGTGCCACGAACACATGCATTTACACAGAAGTATTTTACTAAGCACAATGGGATCCTGATGCAGAACTAACAGCTTTTACTTTTATAATTTTTTTCTACTACTCTTTTCATAAAGATAGATTTATTTATTTTTAAATCTGAATAAAATGATCATTATCCTACAGAAGTAGCATTGACAAGAACTTTCCAAACAGCTGTTACAGAAAATTCTTGGTATATCATGATTTTTTCTTTTCGGGTTTTGTTCTTTTGTTTTTTTTTTGTTTGAGAAAGGAATCAAACTTTTATTTGGTGGAAATGATGGGAATGATCACAAGGAAAAAAAATGCACACACGCTGTTATAAAATGACAGATTATGCCAGCAAGACCATTGGTTTGATTGGCAACTAATAAATTGAAGAGGACACCAGTAGATCAGGTATTGCGAATCTGAAAGCATTCTTCCCTCTGAAGTTTTATATGAAAATGATGCATTGAGCAAATTCTTTCTAATATCAGTATAACACATCTTCTTAGAAATAAAATGCAGAAACAATGATCTCTGTGTGGTTCTACTTCAGCTACATAACTGATATCTGAAAACTCAGAGGAATTCACAGATTTCATCTGGAAATCAAGTTGCCAGTCTGGGGCTTGTACAGGAGATACAGAAATTGTATAATAGAATCCCTATCAGTGTCAAAGAAGCAAGATGGAAGCATGCTGCTGCTTTCAGACCTAACACACACTAATTTGTTGTCACATGCTCAGAAGGTTGTTGGAAAATCTGGAACTAAAAGTAGTTCTCTGGCCACTTGCAAAAATGTTGAGTTTAGTCACCAAAAGCATATTGTAACTTTCAAAATTCAGAGATTTCTAAAAAAATATTTCCAAAACCCACTGTCTTGCTACCTGAGACAAAACACTTAACTGAAGGCCATGCTCATAGGAACCCTGATGCTTCATTTTTCAGTGAACACAGTGAGAATTACAGATCTTCACATAGCTTTGGGAAACAAATTCCACAGATTTACTACTGAAGTCCACTATAAATATATTTCTGCAATAACTGAACTGGATTGGTTAAGAAAGGTTCTAGGTTTATAACTCCTGTATTGCCCAAGTAGGAGGTCATTTGAAAAACGATTTTGAAATAAGAAATTAATTCACAGCTTTATGGATTTTTCAAAGTAGTTTAAGGAGGGGTTTTTTTTTTGAGTAGTTAATAATGAACTTTTCCAGCCTCCTCAACACCCTGAGTGATTTAGTTTCATGGATAAGTGAGGCAAGGCATGGTCACATCCCTATGCTAAGGTCAATATGACTGGAAGCAGAAAAAAACTAAGACAAAAACCTCCACTTCCAACACAGACACAGTTAATGAGACCACATCACTGTTTCCTTCACAGGAACATAATTTGATTGTGTCTTGAGCAGTCATTCTTGAGAATTAGAAAACCAAAGGCCTCTGCTAAACTGGCAATGGAAAACAAGATATTTGCTTACCCACTAAACTTAAGAAAAAAATATGCTCAAAATCTAAAGCTTTCTAATTTTCTTCATATTTCAAGGCAATAGCACAGTCAAATTTTCGCTTTTTTGAAATATAATCTCATCTTCAGCACTGTAGACTTCACATCTAAATATTGCCTAGACTGCAATGTGGGGGTAGTTTTTTCATTTCATCCTAATATTTCATTGCACTAAATCCACTGCATTAATGCAATTCAAATAAAAGATAATTTATGTGTCTCTGTCATGAAGGAACGCTTTAGGGAATTCATCGCTCATAAGAACTAAATCCATGGTATTGGATTAGGCTATGTTATAGACAAAAACCCGAACAGCTTTGCTTGTCCAGAGGTGTTATCCTAAATCAAGATCACCAGACAGCATGACTGAGGCTAACATCTGTCTGTATTTATTTATACCTTTATAAAAATTTTGCTTTTCCCATTTCCCACTCCACAACACTAAAGGTCACCTGCTGACTATGTTACACTCTATCCATGCTGCCTCAGTACCATCATGCATTATAAATTCCATGATTCTTTAGAATACATTAATTTATAGTTTCACTTTTGTGCCAGAACCAGCTACATTTTGATGAATGAGATCTCAGGCTAGATAGGTAAATAGAAAAAGGGTGAAGAATGTAAGCTTGCAATGTATAATTTATTACAAGTGCCACAAAATACCAGTGATGAGAGAAAACAAATTATTGGCCTCTCATGCAGTGACCATGAGAAGGTGATAAATATTTCATTATATAGTACTCATCAGACATTTGAATAGCTCATCTGTCCTATTTATGCCAGCTAAAATGAATTCAACCTATCAGTGGTAAATGTATTTTTAATGTTTCTCTTTACCTTCTGTGGAATAGGCATCTAGAAAGTATATTTTCTACAAGAATTACATTAGTCATTTCATTAGATACTGTAAACTGTTTTTATTCTTGAACAGGATTTTCCCGTTTGAAACAGCCCTTCACATCTTACAGAAATTGTACCTCCAATGCTCACTTTAGTTAATAGGAAGCAAAAATTATCCTAGTTGATTTATGAGACATGAAAACATGGTACTTTTGAGGAGGAAACTGTCCATCCCACATGAAGCTTTAAAAATGTTTGGAGATATCCAAGGGAACTCCCTGCTCTGGAAAAGAAAAGGTAATCCGTATAATTCTATTAAAACTTCTTTACTGTCTCCTTAAATTTAAATTTTCATGCATCAGTGATGCTTCCTAAACATTTCAAGTTTTCACATCTACATTATATCATAGTTTTTAAACTGCACCAATTAAAGAAATAGGTAAGAACCATCTGCAGTGTAGGGGTGTGTCTGCATCTTTGGGCTCAAATGGCATCACAATAAAAAGATCGCCTGTAATCTCACTTTTACTAAAATAAAATTCTGTGATGTCCTGCAAAAACCCCACAAGAGTGCTTTATTAAGTGGCAGCATAATCAACAGTCAGTTGATCTGAATTTTACACCCATTACTACTTCTCAGAAATTCTGCCTTGAAAATATGTCCTGTATAGAAGCTATGCCTTTGAGGAAGCTTCACGATGAAAACAGAATTCTGTTTTCAGAACGGGAAATTCCTTTCATTTCTGTACATCTCTGATATCTCTTGACTTGAATTACTTATAATCATCCTTCTGTTGCCATGGAGCATTATCAGTCTTGCAGTAGTGAACAGACTCACTGTTCCTACACTAGCAATAACACAGATGGTCCCCACTATTATTTTCACATCCTTGTGCACCTGATGGGGTCTGGAAGATACCTTTGCTACCCCACCAATGTAATATTGACTACCAAAAAGCTGTTGGAGCAGCAATAGTAGTTTCAGAATTTTCTGCCTCCCTGCAATAAAAACTGTAAGAGCTCTTACACCAGAGATAGAAAGTCCTATTGAGGATGTTGAAATGAGAAAGTAGGAACAATGTACTGTGATAACAAACACATGTTGATGAATCAAACTGGAAGCCAGCAGTAACCTGGGGCTGTTGATAGGGGTACAGTGCTCTAGTTCTTATTTGAATAAAACAACCATTGAGACCAAGGGTAGGTTAGCATGGCAGGAAAATAAGGAAAAAATAAAAAAGAAAAGAGCATTGTGCCAAGAATCATCAGCTGCTAAATGAGCTGATTCATGGAAATACAATAGAGAGTATTTCATTCTTCTCATGCACCCAAATTCCTATCATTCTGAAACCTTTCAAAGGCATTTTGTCTTCTATACCTGGAAATAGGTTTCTGCAGTAGGGGCAGAATATTCTGGATGCTAGAAAGCAAAGTGTGTCAAGTCTGTAGAACATAGAATAATTACCATCAACAACGGTGGCAAAATATTCTTGTGCGTGATCAAATATTTAGTTTTGAAAACTGATTTTGATATTATGTGGAATACTTGCTTTAGTATTTTTTGTGAACCTTTTAGTTCTGCCTCTGTATTTCCCAAGGAACCCTCACATTAGCAGTCTTTTCCTTTTTCTGATTTATTTTGCAGATGAAAGCACAATCATGCTTCCAATTCCAATGAAGTTTATACTAAATGCTTATTTCAAAAAAAGTTCTCTTCAAGCAGCGCAGAATGAATCCCTGTGCCTTCTGCATAATTACAACAATTTTCAGAACAAGCTGAACTCTTAAGATTACTTTAAAACAGAATTGAATCAGGCCAATTAGATATAAGCCTCTAATTGTGTAGAATTTTGGTGGACGCATGGAATCTCTCACTTTTAGAGAGTGGCACTAGCTTGATTTGGTCACATACTAAGAGATTTCACATACTTGGAGAACCTTCGTTCCAGTTTATCTTTGTGGCAGTAATTCTGTTAGCAGCTCAGTACTTTGGGACCTTTACATTTAAGGAATCCAGTGAAGATTTTACTGCTAAAGGAAGCGATATCAAGTTTGTGACAATAGTCTATCTTCAGCCTATCCAGATTTGTTGATTCTCATTTCTGATTGATGACAGAAAAGAAAAGAGATCAAGAGTCTGAGGTTTTCTTTAACATACAAAAGAGAGGCTTTATATCCACCGTTCACATTAGAATTTATGGTAGGTGTGTTTTTGAAAGTTATTTTCCTTAAATAATCAATTTTGCTTCTGATGTGCTGTCCCATTGTTTTGTATTCATTAGCAAGTGATTTATGAAGGAAAGCAGTTAAATATTAGAAGTTGTCTTTCTGTTGTACAGTTTTTCCTCAACTCCTTTTATGCTTCTTCACTATTATGAATTGTGTTTCATATTCAGTAATCATTCTTTATGACAACCTAAATATGTACTGCATTATTTGTGAATTAGGGAGAAATTTATTTAGAAATCTCAGAAAAACCCTTTTATTCTAAATGTTATTTTACAGTCTATCCATTTTCTCTTTATCTGCAATCACCTCCACTATGTCACATGAGTCTTCTATATTTCATACTAGTGTGAATTGCAGGATTACAAAAAAAAAGTTTCAAAGAAAAGAGAACCAGAATTGACTGTAGCCAGAAGGAAAATAAAAGCTCTCCGAGTCCTAGGAAATAGCTAAGGAACAAAACAGGATGCTGTACAGATCCACTGTTAGAGTTTACATAAAAAAAATCTCTATGTATGATGAGATGCCTGAAGTTGCACAAATCTTGATCTGGAAATAAATCTGAAGTTCATGCTTCAAAATGAAGCACAGTTTCCCAACCATTCTCTTAAAATTCTGTCAGGAATTTCCACACTGAGATACACTGTTCCTACGAATTAGAGGTCTGATCCTAAAGTATTTTTTAATCTGGATTTTTAAAATGCTCTTCTTCACATACTGAAGTTAAGTAAGCATTAAAAGATCAGCTCAAGACTCACATTCCCACTAGAGACTCCTACTGCATAAATTTAAATATAATGCACATATTACCTAATAAGAAAAAGCTTGGAAAGTGACGAAGATATTTCTATCCATCTGGTCTCCTGCTAAAAGCTAACCAATATCAAAGTAAGACATTTCTGGCTGCTGACTTTGCAAATACCATGCCTGAAGCCCTTCTCTTCCCCCTCGCCATGTCCCATTCACTGATCAAAAGCTGGTTCTGTGCAGCTCCTCAACTCTTTCCCAACACAAGGAAGCTCTCTACCCAGCCCCTTATTGCTCCCAACTTATTCTGAGCTCTTTCAGAAGACTAAAGACCAAGACAGTTCTTTTGCCTCTTAACTCAGAAGTAGCATAAATGACAGGCAGAACTAAATGATGGCCCAAAGCAAGAAAATGGGTACATCAATTTAACACCCAGCAGGAAAAAAAAATTAAGGCAAATAGTACATGGGGGTACAGTGGGCTGGCAGACAGATCCGTTGATAAGAGTGCAAAACTAAGATACATCAAATGATTGATAAATTAGAACCAATGGCATGACAACTGCATTACAAATGTAGTTCTCAAGCAACTCATTAAGATTTTCTCCCACAAAGGTACTCATTTGATAGGATATGTATGCTTGCTCCTATACAGATAGTGCAGTGGCCGTATCCTTATTAAACACTGATGTCTACGAGTTATACTGGCAACCTTGCTTAACACATTAGGAATCCCATTTTGAAAGTTTATTACAAAGCTACAACCACATTTATCAGAAAACCTGGCCCATGATTCCTGTGGTTTTTGTTGTTGTTGTTGTTGTTGTTGTTTGGTTTTTGTTTTTTTTTTTGAGTCAATCTTTTTAACAAGCTCCTTGGTGACATTTATTTGAAAGTCTGGATGGTGCATTCAGCCTCATGTCAGCAAAATGGTTTGGGTAAACAGAGGCAAGCAAACTTCAATGGGTTTATTTACCCCACAGTTAATAACTTGGGTGAATTACTTACAATGGGCCTAATATTTATTTTGGCAGAAAACTTAGTACACGCGCTTCATTCTTTTTCACTTTTATATGTACATAAAGTATAGAAATATCCATTGACAAATAGCAAAGTTCACAACCTTTCCCTGAAAACAAACACCGTTCTATTGCTTTTGTATCAAAATGTTACTAAGCACTGAATTCACTCAACAGAAAACAGAAGGTTCTCTTACTGGCTCATACTTGCATCCTTCACTTCTCTTAAACAAACAGTAGCAGTCTCTCAAGAGAGTATGTACAAAACTAAATTGCTTTGTTTTCAATAAAATCCAGCAGTGGTGCCATAGTAACCGTCTTCATCACGATTAGTGTAGGAAACATTTGGAAAGCATGTTATTATTATTCTAAATTACACTTTGCTTGAATTAATTTTTATGCATGGTTACTAAGATATAAAGAGTTCTGAATTGCAAATTGTAACATTCATTCTTGTGAGATAAGATGAAATTCAAAAGAACAAGTATAGTTGGCTAAAAGATTTCTAGTCTGAGATCCTGGAAGCTGAAAAAAAAAATAAGGTGCAACTTACTGTAAAAGTAAGTCTAAAGGCTACCAAAACAATAGATTATAGTGCCAGTGACATCTTTAATTAAAGATTTCTGTTAAACTCCATACTTATTTCTTGCTTAGTGGTATAATAGAAAAAAATTTAATTCTGTACTTACATGGTGTTTTCCTCTTTATCGCTATTGTTAAGTGTTAAGTTTTTTCCTGCAACTTTATTATCTGTTCCATAGGCAAGACAATGCACTTATTCATGTAATTGTGATAGATTTAGACGTCAGAGGGGTATCAATCAGATTATAAAGAAGGAGCTGAGTAGCAGCTCTCACTATGGATTTTGCATGACGCTTTTGGAAATCCTTATCTACTGTACATGCTTCGCCCTATAAATGATTAATTTTTGTTTGAGTAGTGTTTTTCCCCTCATATCCAGAGCAGCGTACAAACATGATTGGAAAAAGAGCGTGGAATATAACATTAGACCTTCCTCTACTGTCTTTTTCACAGCTGTAAACAATTGACCCTATAGAATACAGATCTGGGTATGAAAGCAAACAAAACCACAGGCATATCAGGAACTACCCAATGCTTGATTCTACTAAGATAACTGAGGCTACATTTGAATACAATATTGATGAACTCCATTTCCTGTCAATAGCAATCGATACATTTTCTGACTATTTGGTCCACAGTAATCATAAATATCAATATCAGAAACATGAAGTGCACCAGAATTGAATAGCATTGATTTTGCATGACTAGCATCAGCCCAATTTTTGAAACGTACCAACAACAACAACAAAATCAATAATTCAATCTTATTTCCTGATACACTTGTGAGGAAAATTCAGTTAGTTTTGGAAAATAAGAAAGAGAGTTAACTCTAAAATTAATCACTTGTTGCAAATTGTCTCCCTCTGTAGTCCAAACTCTCTCTCAAACTTGTGCTCTAATTATTCCATGCTTCAAGACCCCAAAGGCAATTATGCATTTTTCAAAAGTCGTAGGATAGTAATCAGTACTTTCAACAAGATTTCCAGACAAAGCCTATCCAATGCCTTATTTATTAATAATGGCACATGCTTTGATTTATATTGTATGCATTCAGCAAGGCAACAGTCTCTCATGTGGAAAGAAAGTTCCCTCATTTAGCAGATAAAGATGTTCTACCTTCAGTCTAGACAGAGTTACTGAGAGGTCATCGTCAGTCAAAGTAAAAACTGTGGTTGTAGTCCTGTAGAGAAAGTATAGGCAATAACATGGAAAGAGTAAGCTAAGAAAAAGAAGAATATATGCACTGCATAGAAAGTTACCAAATGCCTAACAGCACAATATGGTTAGTACATGCATAATGGTAGAAGCAGAACCATCACTCAGGGAACAGCTAGTTCTATTTGCACCTCACTTTTCTCCCCCTTCACTTCAGCGAGCACCAATTCAAATTCAGTGTTTGCCATTCTCTACAAGAAATTTTACCCTTCCCTATCATGGTTCTACACTGTAGCTGGCCAAACAAGGAGATTCATGATAACCTTCTCAATCCGCTAATGACTTCGCTAGCTAAGAGCTTTCTAGACTGCTTTTTATAGCCTGAAGTTAATTTTTCTTTCCTACCACTTCAGGCTTCAGCATACTCTTGGAGAAGATTCCTACATAAACCACAGTGAGACTAAGAAAAGAGAAAAAAGAGTTAAAAGACCACAAGGAACTTGAAATTCATGCTTCTCTTTATGAAAAGTGGACTGGTCATTTTGCCTGCTACAGAAACCATTCAAACATAGTGAATCAATTTGTGAAGTTATTAGAGAAGCAATAAAATAATTTAAAAGCAGAGCATACAGTTGTAAGGGGAGAAAAAGAAAACAAAACTAATTTAGAAATATACTGTTGGCCTCCACTTGATGGAAGCAAACATTCTGAATATCTTTCTATGCTTAAAACCTACCACTTCATTCTTTTTAGACTAAAAATACCCAGTGTCCCCTTGTAATTAACACTCAGATGTTTGGCTCAGTATGTTATATGGTTTACTCTGCTGGAGAATCTGAAGGGAGTACCTAGAAAGCCAGTGATCCATCTTTCATCCTTAAAATATCACAGAAACATTTAACAAGAAAACACATTCAGACTGAGAAAAAAATAAAGTTCTGCATTGTTCTGTGAGATGAGAGATATGGCCCTAAGAAAGAAACTAATTTTAGAATACATTATGTATTATCTAGAAGCCAAGACTGAGAAAACTATAATATGTATAGAGGCAAATTGGAAACAGAATACTCTCTTCACATAAACGCAGGCTGAGATGGAGCAGATTATGTCATAAATGAAATTAGAGCACCAGTACTGGAGAGCAAGATGTCCTATTCAAGCTAAAGGGCAGTTTTAGTACCAACATTTTCAGATTTCAACTGAAAACACATTTGTCTGTGGAGATACATAAAACTTGATGGACAAGGACCTAAGCAGCCTGATCTAAGCTGGTCCTGCTCCCAGCAAGGGCCTCAACCAAATGACCTCCAGAGGTCCCTTCCAATCAACTAGTTCTAGCCCTCTAATGAAAGAGAGAAGAACTTCGCTGCTTGAGAAGATTATGGCAAAGGCAGGAAAGAGACTGCAGATAGCAGTGCCATTGATAGCAGAGAACAAGACCCAATACTTAAGGGCTCTTCTGTTCTTGTGTTCCTAAAAAAAAATAAATCTTAAAATACAATTTCAGAGCAGCAGGTGTATTAATATCCAATAGACCCATTCATTTTGCTGCCATCTGGCCTAAAATTCTTTCCATCTCATTACTTACATAAGTAACTGGCATTTTGAGGGTAGACCATCCACACAAATGCTCTGTTACTGATTACTTTTGCTTTCACACTTTAGGAAGTCTGTTTCCTATCTAGAAAGAAAGCAAATGCTAACTTAACAGCTAATACCTGTAAGGCAAGAAAAAATAGTAAATCGTAAGATATTCATGTCAGGACAGGTGCTGTTGAGAAGTTCATTCTAAATCACTGCAAGGCCAATATATTTTATGCCTATAATTGCTGCTCAAAGTTCACAGTGGCATTTTGCTAATGTGCCTAAAATAGTCTTCATAGGTGCCATTAGACTTGATTTGACAGTAGTTAAGGTATAAGGGGCAATGATCCAGCTGAATGCCTGTCCAAGTCATTTTGATAAGTGTACAGCCTGTGCAGGAACTTCTTAATTGCTTCAATATTTTTCAGTTGTTTCTGTTCATAGAGTCTATGAGAAAGGTCATCAATCACAGTGCACGGGATGGTTTTAGGTTTTGCTTGCTTAACAAAATACATTTTAAGGAAAGTAAAATCAGTTAATAAGAACTTAGGCAGGTTATGATGTTCTCCTTCTTAATAGGGAATTTGGAACATGAATCGTATGACATCTGTATTAAAGAGGGGGGACGTGGTTAGCATTACATCTTGTTCTTGTCTAATTCTTGATTTGCAACAAAAAAAATGTCTGTTTCATTTAAATATAATAGCAATAAGTAGATCCACAGTAATTAACACATTGTGATACATTAAATGAGCTGATTACCTCGTAACGTATGAGACCAGATGCCTGGAAATCCCATACACTGGTCCTGGGCTTGCTTCTGACTCAAGAGGATTTAGACAAGGCATTGAGTAGTTGTACATTTTTGACTGTCCATGGAAGAGCATGGACTACACATAGTCATAGATGGATACGTGATATCTCTATAGATATATGAAAACCCAGAACTATGGTTTAAAGGATGCTTTCATTTCATTGCTATTACATGACAAAAACACTTCTGATTCTTAATCTGGGAGCATAAGACAATTCTATGTTCATGTCATTTTTTTTCCTTACTACAATCCAATCATAGCACTGAAGAGGGTGACATTAAAGGCAATGGGTTGACTTCATTTCACTGGGCAATCCTTTTTCTTTGGAATAATCTTGATGCACAAGATGCTTTCATCCATAGAGAGATATCAGGTTTGAGTTTGACTCAAGTATCTAATACTGTATGCCAGATCCTATCAAGGTTGCCATAGAAATATATATTTTTTAATTATTGAATGGCAGAAAAATAATAATAAAAAATATAATGTATGAATCCTGCATAATTTGTTGACACTAAATATTCATTGCCCAAGGCCTGCATCGCTTTGAATTTACACATTTTTCTAAGAATGAAAAGGACATCTTGATAAAATACTTAAATTTTTAACAGAATATTGGATTTATTTTTTTTCCACTCGCAGCTTTGGGATATATATTTTTTCCTTTGGTACCATCTCCAGCTAGGAGAGCTGCCTGTGTTTTGCCAGTGGGGATTTAAGATAGAAAGAAATCCATCATTTCTGAAGAGAAAAAAATAAAAACTAACCTCTAGATTCCATTTTCCCTTTATATTTGCCCTTATAGTACAGTCATCATTTAAAGAATTTGAGATGTCATTTAAATAGTCTCTCAGTTTTTAATCATTTACTCTATACCCTGACATTAAGTAGCCCAAAATCTAAATAGTTGTGTTCCCTTTTGTTGGAAATGTTTTACCTCTGCAGCTGCAACATCTCAACTGCTTTTTCCTTATAAACGCTTTTTCTTATAAAAAAGAAAAATAGCAATAGTCTGTCTTCAGATCTTCATTTGAGATAGCAACAGATGGATCCCAAACTGTAGAAAGACACCTACTGATTTCAAATCTGCAAAGTTTTAAAGAGCATCTGTAATGTGCCAATCCACATTGATTTCACATTCTCATGGAAAGTTGAAAAGCACTGCATTTTAGCACCTGATGAGAAGCAACCTGAGAAAATCCTTTCAGCTGCAGCATTTCTTCCCTAAACATTAGAGAAGAAGTACCTGCATTTTACCAACTTTCCAGCTGCAAAGTGCAATTATGAAAATACAGATGATGTGAGTAGGTGCAACCATGTTGATTATCTGACAGTACAGCACCTCCCACTGTTTTATTCCTCACTGACAAGAGAATATGCCCTATGAAAGATCATGCCTTTTTTGTTACTTGCAGCTGTTATTATATAGCACTGAGGGCAGTAGCAGCTCTATTACTTACTGTGATTCAGGTTCATCGTTACTAAGACATAAACAGGTTTTCAATTTCTGTTACAGTTCTTCTCTTAGTTTGGCAGAACTGAGGTTCTCCAATATACTTATATATCAATAGCCTACTGTAGTGTTCTATTTGATATTACATTTAATATTATACTAGCAAGATAAATCATATTGAGATAAACATTCTGCCCTTTGCCATGCAAGTGTAAGAATATTAAAATAATTGAGGTCAAGATCACCTCAAGTATTCTCATACCTCCACATAAGTTAACTTTAAGGACTTAAGGCAATTTGGAATTTTTTGTGATCTGAATTCAAATTGGCATTCCCTTATGTAAATTTTTATTCTATTCAGAT